>JASSUY010005929.1:4836-47646 GCA_032466535.1 Forpus xanthops | reverse complement strand
CCTCGGACTGAGGAAGAAAGAGAGGGGAGTGAGTGAGAGAGCGGCTGCATGGGTTTGAAAGCCTCAAACCACGACAGCAATGTTTTGCTTTCAGGTTAGAGCCCTGCAAGCTTTGAGGTCAAATGTCAGGAGTGGGACTTTTCCTTTCCAGTATTACCTAGTCCACTAACATTCCTTCTTTCTCCCTTGAAAAAGAATAGTCTGTTGTATTTGCCTTACATTGAAATGCAGGGTCACATTCATGTTTTCAGCTACAGTAATGAAACTGCCCATTGTATAGGAGTGGTGTATATTATATTGCATGCCAAAAGTTTTGACTGTTTCCCTTATGTTACAAATCAATAAAACCATATTAAATGACTGAAGATAAGGAGTCTGCAAACAGTGAAATTCAGATCAATTTAAACTTCTGCTATTGCACCTGAAAATTTACTTTTTGTTACAACTTCACTACTTGTGAAAAATCACATTTTCACCAGTGTTGATATTTATAATCCAAAAGGTATGTCTTGAAGCAACCGAATTCCCAATGCTTTAGGAGAATCAAGTCTGGATAATCTATAACGAGTTCAGATTTCTAGTTAAGAAAGAGTACAAAGTCGCAGTATATATAATGTGCAAAAGACTATGAATTTCTCATGTTACCTTTTTTTTTCATTCATATTTTCTGTTGCAAGCAGCATCTTACACAACAAACAAAATTGTTCATGCTTAAAAACGTGCTTTCTCCCTATATAATATGTTTTCATAAAACATGCCTCTAAGATAACACCACTGTTAGCTATTTAGGCTTGAATTGCAGTGTTATCATCTTCTTGTATGTTTTGATGGATTGATTGTTTCCCTGTCACACGTGGTGCTAAGAGAATCTTTGCTAGGAAAGCCCATACACACTGACAGTGAAACTGCATTATTAGAAACCAACAGTACAAATCAGGAGCTGAAGCCACAGGAATAGCTTCAGTAATTCAAGAGTAGGGGAAAAGGGGAGACCAAATCATCCAGGCTTGGCAAGCATTAGAAAGGGAAATCTAGAAAATGAAGCCTTGAAATGTCAGAGGACATGTTCACACCTTCATGAAAGAAGGTTGACAGCATATGTTTATCTGTAGAGGTTAAGTATCATAGCAGATTTGTAGTAAAGATTTTGTTTTATGGTTATTTGACATTGGCAATAAGGCAACAGTATGGTAAGGAAAAGACACTGTGGAAAGTGTATTTAATTCTTTCTCAAACTTCACAAGATGTTAGTGGCATATTCACAAGACAGTAACAAAGTCTAAATGTCATTTCAAGGTGCTGTATATGCAATTAGCAATATTTTTTAATAAAAATAACAGGAGTAGCTTACCTAAATCCTCAAATACAATAAACTGATGGATATACCTGATTTGTTTTATTTTCTATTGCATGAGAATATTTCTCTTTGTAAGTACTATTTTGAACTGACAAAGGGAATTAATACTTTCCAGTCTTGAGGAGAAAATAATGAAGACAATATACAGCAAAATCCACTTACATTAAAAATAATCTTCATCATATTGTATTTTGATAAAGAAAGTTTAAGCATTAATTAGCTTCATAATCAGACTATCATATTTAGATTACTTTAACCAGACTTCACATAATAATCTGAAGAACTGGAATAAAGATGAATAGATTTTTATAGTTACACCAGAAAGAAACAACAATATTTGATTCTTCCAGAAAATAGACTATAATATTTGGGAAGGCCATACATACACATAACTCATTATAATGTTATTTGAACATTTAAATCCAACATATTATATATATTGTAAACTGTACCAAAGGTTGCATTTTAGAGACAGAGCAGATTTCTTCCTCTGACTGTCAAGACTATTTTCTTATATTTGATTTAAAACCACAGTATTTTCAAATACCTAAAAGACAAGAAATTATTTTTTTAATCATAGTTATAGAAAGGTTTGGGTTTAAAGGGACCTTAAGTTCAAAGTGCCCTGCTTTGAAGGTGTCCTGTGCAGAGGCACCTTCCACTAGACCAGGTTTCTCAAAGCCCCATCCAGCCAGACCTTGAACACATAAGAAGCCAGCAAACAGTATTGCTGCTATTACCCTATTTTGAAAATCTGTAACAGCACAGAAGGCAGACAGTTCAAGCTATCAATCAGTGTACATTGTGAATGACCATTTAATCCAATAAACCCTTCTTTTCTAGTGAATGTGCTTACTGAAAAATATTATTGCCAGTCAATCTCAGAAATCATGAAGGCTGTATAGATCCACTTTCACTGTTTAACAAAACCACCTAAGGTTAAGAATGACATTAAGATGATGATGAATTTCATGCATCTTATCATTCTTCAAGGGATGTATCAACTGCTTCCTAATATACTACACTTAGTCTTTAGACTTAATTGTCTGTATCAAAAGCAGTATAGAATCATAGAATCACAGAATAGTTAGGGTTGGAAAAGACCTTCAGATCACCTAGTTCCAACACCCCTGCTCTGGGCAGGAACACCTCCCACTAAAACATGCCACCCCAGGCTCTGTCCAACCTGGCCTTGAACAGTACGAGGGACAGAGCATTCACAACCTCCCTAGGCAACCCATTCTTGCTGACTGACAAACATCTATTTTCTGGAAAGGTAAACACATTAATTTTCATTTTGTTTTTGAATATAAGTTACACGCTGCTTCTACTCAGAAGGGCAAAATTCACCTATGCTAAGTTTTGCATGGAAGGTGCACCTGAAGTACCTTTTCAGGTAAATAAATCATAAACATCTGAGCATTCATAAACCCACCATGCAATCCAGATACTGCTTTAATACCCAAAGAATCAACATCATAGAAAAAAAGAAAAAAAAAGAAAAAAGAAAGAAAAAAAGAAAAAAAAAGCATTGAATTTGGGATGTTTTAGAAAGAAAGTAAATATTTTTTAAAAAAATCATCTTAAAGCTGTATTTTAACAGCTTTCTAGTAGTGATTGTTACAGAAGTTCAACTAGTTTCTACCTTACAGCAGAAAAAAGAATATGAGGCATACAGCCTACCTACCCATCTGTTCTCCATTGATTCTCCGTCAGTCCCCAGGAGAGCTCCATGCATTACTGCTGCTCTCTCACACACAGGGCAGCTTCTTTCTTCACCTTTCTTGCTTGCCCTTCCTAAAAAGCATGTATCCATCCATCACAGTGCACCATCCATGTGACTATGTGTTAATAAATGTCCAGTGAAGTGAAATGTTACAGATTTTGTTAGGTCCTTGAAAGTACTAAGATACTGAATGAAGAAAAAAGAAAGTATGCAGGAGATACCACCGATTAGCATACTGGTACTTCATGAAAGGTAATAAAGCACTAATTTCACAATTAAGTCCTCTTCTCAACATGGTGCCATTCTGAAGTCTCCATCTTAAGCATCCTTTTCTCCTTTGAGCACCCACTGTACTATCCAGCCTTCTTTAGATGAATGACACAGAAAATTAAAAAATGTTCAGAAGCTGCAATCTTTCCTTAAAAGTTATCATTTTCTGTCCATAAAAATCTGTGGCTCCCAGTCAGGAAATTACCAACTGTAAAGTCTGATGCACCACTAAAATAACTATCAAAATTATTAAAAATAGTTTTATTTAAAAATTTCTAATATTTTGGCAAAAATTTCCACATGAATGATAATGTTTCATGTCCATTATGGTTTGAATATAAAGTAAATAATTAACATTTGTTGAGTTCAAAAAATTCAATAAAAAAATCAAGCCCTCATGTTTTCAGAGGATTTTGTTTAATGTGTGGTATATCTGTATCTAAAGGCTACTTCCCGACAACTTGCAATGAAAATTCTCTTTTTTTCTTTTTGAAAGAGTGAGAAGATGTGGGGTTTTATTACTGCAGTACATGCCATATCTCTGAGCAATCAACACCCATAATTCCATCTGTGCATGCTCTCCTTCAGACAAGAGCTTAACAGATTTAAGTAAAATAAACACAGTGTGGAAGAAGTCTACCATATCTCACAGCCAGAGTTCAGCAATAAGTTAGGGAAGATGAGTTCATATCCAGCTTACGGTTTTAACAACATATCTTCCATTAATTGATCTTATCCTCAGTTGCATCAAAAATCTATCATGGGAAAATTGAAAAAAAAAAAAAAAAATCCCAAACTTGGGCAACAAAAAGAACAACAACAAAAACAAAAACAAACAAACAAACAAACCACAAACAGCTAAACACACAACTCACCTTTATCTTTGAAACCATAAATATCTTGGTAGCGTATTTAAAACCTTAATACCTTAATAATAATTTAATAATTTAGCAATGTAAAAAAGACAGTTGTCATTATATCAGTTACAATAGTATCATCCAAGACAGATAAAATGATCTTTAATGTTATTAGAATAGAAAACTTACTAATGTCATTTTCTCTGTTGTTACACTCATGTTCCTAATATCTATCTGGGACTTAAGGGTGACAGAGTCACCTTTGTAAGGGATAGTGTAAGGGGACGAGTGTCAAGGTGACTTGTCACTGTCATCAAGTCTCTGCAGGGGTACGTTCAATGTTGTTGCTGATGACCTTTCCTCCTCAGCTATGGAGTTCCTTTGACTTTCTTTTCACGCATTTTCTTTTTGTCTCATATGTTCCATCATGCTCCCTGAATCCTGGACTCCCAGAGAAGCAGTGGAACCTGCCCCACAGCATCCCCACAGGGTCTGTTTGTCTCCCAAGCACTGCCTGGGTCTGTCAGCCCCTTCCCCAGCAGCACTTTCAGAGCTGGAGCTCAGAGAGGCTGGGCAATGGGCACTTGGCCATGGGATGCCTGGTAAACCTAGCTCAGGCCTACTCAGGCCAAGGACAGCCCAGACACCCCCCTGGGACCTGCAGCAGTCTGAAGCATGCTCCCAGCAGTGACAAAAATCTAGGGCAGCACATGAATCAGACAAGCTTTGAAAAGTAATTAAAGAATCATCAGCAAAGTGAGAACATGTCTTGTTAACATGACTAAGATCTTTCTGAGAGTATGAGACAAATGTCTTTAAGGTATTTCAGTACTAATCCTGCAAATGTTCAAATATATATTTCTCTAAACTGCTGGAAAACATGACCCCTTGATCACTTAAATGTTCTTAAGTCAGGGTCTTTGTCTTTCTGAAAAAGTTAATAAACTAATGCTGACATTCATGTTGTAGAAATAATTATCTTTGACATGATGACCAGTTGTACTAGACCACATGATATGTCAAAGAATTTCAAGAGCATCAAAAGTCTCTCATCCAACCCAAGTACAGTCACTCTGACATCTGAAGCAAGAACAACAGCTAAAATCTAGAGCTTGAATTAAACTAGACTCCACTTCTCTGACAGAAAGAAGCTTATGCAATGTCACCTCACCTTTCTTCAACTGTTTTTTTTTTTTCTTTGTCTTCATTTAGGATGTTGCTAGTGCCTTGCTGTTGTTGACTATTGTGCATGCATACATACACACATTTATATATTTGGTAAAATGACAATTTTGCCCAGTCAGACACATGTAGTCAGGAGATTTCTCTCCAGGTATTTCTTGATTTTTCAACACTAATATTTTCAGTCTGATCACAACATTTATCACAACATTCGGATACTCTTTTCTATGATGAAGGAATAAAAGACAAAAGACCACTGGACAAAAAATAAATGGAAATCTAATTCAGAAAATAACAGCCTTTTTCATAAATAGCTGTTCCCAAAACTTCTTCTGCTTCCTATCTGTAATCTCTCTTCCTTCACTCCCACACCCTAATCTCAATTCCCCTCCACAGATCAGAGTTTTAAAAGCACTAATTGGTTCACTTCAGGCAAAAAGGAAAAGCTTCCATCTGCCTGTAAGCTACATGTAGGACGTGTCATGCTGGGTGGTTATTGACAGCAGTGGAGGTGGGTGATGGTCTCTGCTGCTGCACTCCCCAAATCTTCAACACATCAGTTAGATCAACCTGCCCCCAGGTCTTTCCCTCATGTTTCTAAAGTAGAAGTATTCCAGTTTGATCGCCATATCGCTGAGGTAAAAGCTTAATTTTTTTTCACTGCACTGCTAAGATTTTGAGATATTTAAATTCTTCCTGTCATATCTCAGCAAGTAAAAGAACTAACAGATCATCAACTAAAATATGTTTGAGAGTGAGCAAACTGACAGAAATAGCACCCTATTTTATTGGTCTGTTTTTGTCTAAAGGAAAAACTAGCCACATTTAATAGCATTAATTTAATATTACCGGTTAGATCACCTCAGCATTTTGAAGACCTGGGTTCAGCTGTAACTGCTGAGCCCAGGACAGCTACTTACCACAGTTACCACCAAATGAGGAAGAAATAGTTTTCCTTTTTACATGTGTTAAGTATCAACCTAATTTAATTCTGTCACTTTAGCCAGAAGTCCTACTTAGTTATTCATCATGACTAAAGCAAATGACCTCATTTTTTTAGGACAACAATGATAATAACAAGCCAAGTACAGAGTAAGATTTGAAAGCAACTATTTCATACTTATGTCTTTGGGGGCGTTATTGATAAAGGAAATAAATCTAGATAATGATCATTAAGAGTGGTATGCCGTTACTGTCATTCATATATATTTTCTTATAAAATAACTTTTCCTAAAATGTGACAGGAAAAAGAATCAAACAAATTCTTAAGTGTTGATTTGAAATAGATTAATTTGCGTTATGTGGGGATAAGATGATGTTTATAATATAAAATATTTGACTCAAATACATAAACTTTCATGTCATTATTGACAAGACAAATAAAAATTGATCTCTGAAGACTTCATTCCTACCTTTTTGTTTCTCTTTGCAAAAAATCTATTGTTCACAGGTAGGATATTCACTGAACATTCCTTTTCTTTTTCCTTGAAGTACAGAAATTAGAATTGTTTTCTAAATGAAAAGTAAAACCTCTCTTTTGTTGTCACCAAGCTTCAGATTATTTTAATTGCTTTTTCTATGGCTTAGTTACATTGGCCAAAGCATTCAGACCAGTCCTGTAAACTGTTAGAGAAGTTTAAATTTTATTTAACTTGAATAATTTAACTTTAATTATTAATATAAGTATAAATAAACATATTAACCTGTATTTCCATAATAGGTCTACAAACCTTATTTCTTTTTAATATAACAAATTATTAATATAAACAGAATTTAAGATGTCAAGATTCCTTAGATCCATTTTTATGGTAATAACTGCTTTGATAATACCAAATACATTATTTATAAGCCCAGTGAATCTGAATGGAAAAGCATTCACTACTTCCCAAGAAACAGTCATTATAACTAATCAACATTAGTCCCAGAAAGTCTTAAAAATGCTCAGAAATACTTCTTTGATAAAAGAACACTGTAGATCCATACTTTTTAAGATAAAACTTTCTTCCTCAAATTTCAATAGAAATGTTGTATCAAATTGCTTTTCAAAACTGTCATTAATGGAGTATCAACTCTTTCAATTGTGATACATGCAACTTTAGAGCCAAAAGACTAATGCTGGCATTAATATTTCACTTACTCTTGAAGATTTCTCATTAGTTCCTTTATGCTCAATTTTAAATAATAGATTCATAGAATTGTACTATCATTTAGGTTGGGAAAGCTAATTTAAGATTATCAAGTCTAACTGTGAACCTTACACTGCACATGAATAAATAAATATAATAAACCATGTCCCTAAGTGCTGCATCTATTTTTTAAATACCTCCAGGAATGGTGACTTAGCTACTTCATTGGGCAGCCTGTTCCAACTCTTGACAACCCTTGCAGTAAAGGATTTTTTTTTCCTTAATATCTAATCTGAAGCTCCCCTTGTGCAATTTAAGGCTACTTCCTCTTGTACTATCACTTTTTACCTGGGAAAAGAGATCGACACCCATCCTACTTTCAGGTAGTTGTAGAGAGAAATAAGGTCTCTCCTCAGCCTCCTTTTCTCAAAGCTAAACAGCCCTAGTTTCCTCAGACACTCCTCAGAAGTCCTATGCTCTAGACCCTGCACCAGCTTCACTGCTCTTCTTTGGACATACTCCAGCATCTCAGTGTCTGTCTTGTATTGAGGGGCTCAAAACTGAACACAGGATTAGAGGCATAGCCTCACCAGTGCCAAGTACAGAGGGAGGGACAATCACCTCTCTGGTCCTGATGGCCGCAATATTGCTGATACAGACCAGGATGCAGTTGGCCTCTTTGACCACATGGGCACAAGCTGGCTCATATTCAACTGACTGTGGATCAACATCCCAGGTCCCTTTCTGCTGAGAGCTTTCCAGCCACTCTTCTGAAGCCTATAGCATTGCATGGGATTGTTGTGGCCCAAGTGCAGAAACCAGCACTTTCCCTTCTTATATCTCATATAGTTGGCCTCAGCTAATCAACCCAACCCATCCAGATCCCTCTGCAGAGCCTTCCTACCCTCCAGCGGATCAACACTGCCACCCAACTTGGTGTTGTCTGCAAACATAGTAAGGATAGACTCAAGCTCCTCATCCAGATCATTCATAAATATATTAAACTGGCTTCAATACTTATCCCTGGGAAACACCATTTGTTACTGGCTGTCAACTGGATTTAACTTCACTCACCACCACTCTTTGGGCTCAGCCACTGAGCCCGTGGAGCATACACCTGTCCAAGCCATGAACAGCTAGTTTCTCCAGGAAAATACTGCCATAAGCAGTGTCAGAGGCTTTACTAAAGTCTGAGTAGACAAAATCCACACCCTTTCCCTCATCCACTAAGTGGGCCGCCTTGTCATAGAAGAAGATCTGCACAGTCAAGTAGAACCAGCCTTTCATAAATCCAAATTGACTGGGTCTTCTCACCTGATGGCGTTGCATGTGCCATGTGATGGCACTCAAGATGATCTGCTCCATAACATTCTGTGGCATTGAGGTCAGACTAACAGACTTGTAATAACCTTGGTCCTTCTTCCAGCCCTTTTTGTAGGTGGGCATCACATTTGTTAACCTCCAGTCAACTGGGGCCTCCCTAGTTATCCAGGACTGCTGATAAATGATGGAAAGTGACTTCATGAGCACTTCTACCAGCTCTCTCGGTACACTTTATTGGACTCCTTCTGGCCCCATAGACTTTTATGTCTCTAAGAGGTGTAGCAGGTCATTGACCTTGGATTATAGCAGGTCATTTACCCTTGGATTATAGAGCGTCATTCTGCTCCTCATCCCTACTTCCAGATTGGGGGCTGGGTTCCTGGACAGCAACTGCTCTTGCTATTAAAGACTGAGACAAAGAAGACATTAAGTACCTCATCCTTTTTCTCATCTTTTGTCACTATGTTTCCCCATATATCCAATAAAGGATGGAAATTCTCCTTTGCTCTCCTTTAGTTGCCGATGTATTTATAAAAATATTTTTTTTACTTTCTTTTGGAGCAGTAGTCAGATTAAGTTCTAGTTGGGCTTTGGCCTTTTCAATTTTGTCTCTGTGGAACCTCAAAATATCTTTGTAGCTCTTCTGGGTTACCTGCCCCTTCTTTCAAAGGTCATAAACTCTCCTTTTCGTTCTGAGCTCCAGTCAAAGCTCTCTGTTCAGCCAGGCAGGACTCTTGCCTGCCAGTTCATCTTTAGGTGCATGGGGACAGCCTGTTCCTGCACCTCCAAGATTTCCTCCCTGAAGAATATGACACTTATAATACTAATGAGGTGGTGGAAGGAGTAGGAAATATTAAGGAGACAGCAAACATTACCTCTTATTTCAAATTACTGTCTTTTGATTCTGAAGGCAAAATTACTATGTGTTATATTAAACCTATGAATTTTATTTTCCTATTACTGTCTGTCTTCTAGTATACTTCCTGTGTCAGATAAAGCATGAAAAGTCAAATATTAAATGACTATATATTGCACCGGAAATTCATACAACTGTTATTAAACTAAAAGGAAATAAAAGCAGCTACAAGATAACAGTTGAAATAATAGATTGCTGCAGAATTCCTGTTTTCATTTGTGAAGTGGGTAAACAGATATTGGTTTTATGTGTTCTGTATCCATGTCTATGAAGTAATTTTTAGGTAAGCTAGTTACGCCATCACAATAATCAGTGCTGCTCAGTCACCAACACTGCAAATGAAAACGTGGAATAAGCATCAGCATCTAGGAACATCCACCAACCTCAGTCTGTATGCACAGAGTAGATGCACAGAAGACCATATAACAACAAAACCCTTCCAACACTTCTTAAACACAGAAGCTTAGAAACTGCCTCTTAGCCTTTTCTTGGGCTTCAGAAACATCTACATTACTGTTCTTCTTTAAGTTAAAAGTTAATTTGATTGTTTTTCTTTACTGATAATTTTTGCTTGCACTTCTGAAAAAATCTTTTGAGAGATCCATCTAGTTGGCTGCTAAAGACCATATACAAAAGACTAGCAAATAACATGATTCTTAAATTTCAGAACTGAAGTACATATGCAGAAAATTCTTTTTTTATGAGTAAGTTTAACATATGGATAGTTTCACACAACGTGAAGGTACCTTGTGTCCTGTTACAGCAACTGCATACAAACCTCCAATTGCCTTCAAAGGGACTCCAAATTCACAGTATATCCTCAGTAGATTCCTTCAAAGGGTAAAGTCTTTGGAATACACTTAACAGATTAGCAGAACCTTAAGATGTAAACATATTCACCAGAAACAAACAAAAAAATTTATCAGATGTAATGTTGTATTTTTATGTACTTGTCTGCATAACACTTGAGACCAATTTTCAGTTGCACTATAAGTGCATAGAGAAAAGTTACTTTTTCTGCCTTTGAATTTGCAAAATCTATTATGCTTTCTTAGATATTAGAAACAGCTTCCATAAGATAATTTCTATCTGTTCCATGCAAGAAACCAAATAAATGGGGAGTATTCTGTAGCTAACTACTTCAGGGAGCTTTCAAAAAGTAGAAAAATCCTTTCCAATTTGCATTATATTTTTTAAAACAAACTGTAAGGAAAAAACAAGAGTAGTATTGTTCCAAAAGCAGAAAACAGAAAAAAAAAAACAACAAAACTCTTGGATCAAGGATGTGGTTCTAAATTGCTTTATTTAAACAAATAAAACAAAAAATGCATAATTCCTCTCTAACTAGCAAAATCATACAAGTGCAAAAATATTTTTTACCTAAACCCATCTGCTTGCTGGAATTTGTGTGACGGTCCTTGTTTTGTGGCTTGGTTTTCTTTTTTTTTTTTTTTATTAAGTATTTGTTTTCTTTATGTTTTTTTAAGGACTTCTGACATTTCGAATTCCACCATGTCACTCGTATCTGGTCAGGTTACATAGAATAAGTAATGCATCATTATAACTCCATTGCTGGATGATTTATTAATGTCTACCATAACTGTGGCAGAAATACATTAGGATATTTCTGCTTAAATTTGAGAAGAGGAAACCTGAGACAAGCTTAAGAACTGTTCACGCTTTACAAATCAGAAGTATGTGTCTGAAGTCTGACCCATGTATGCCTGAAGCATTGATTTCAGAGAAAGCTAAAACACTTTTTCCATTTGCAAATCATTTTAGAAATTGTAAGAAAACTACTGAGACCTAAATTTGAAAATTAAATCCCAATTTTGTGAAAACATATAATTGCTTAAGTACGCATCTGTAGATTTCATACTATTCCTGAATGTAATGATAAGCGTGGGCACATTTCTAGAGTTTTAACTGATTCAAGTACTCAACTCTAAGGACCTTAATCAAATTTGGATGTAAGAGGTTTGTCAATGATATACACAAGACTGAATTTAGGATTTCCTTATGTTATGAATGATGTTATTTTACTGTAGTGTATGGAATTTCCCGTACTGAAAACAGAATATCTGCATTAAATTGGCTGAATTTAAAATTAGGCTGGTGAATTCTATTGGTAATTTTAACATTATTATATATAAAAAAAAAAAAAATCAAGATTCTGATACAGTAATCTGTTAAAAACCAAATACTTCTCTTCATACCCTTAATTTTAAACTTCTTGGACTTCTTGTCCTGTAGTCTGTATCCTACTGAAGTGCCTTCCCTCCTCAGCTATAAATTTGATTTACTATCAGAATTTTAATGTGATTTTCTTTATCATTCAGACCATGTAACAAGCAGTGAAATACCAGCTTATTGTTAGTCAAAAGAACAGAACATTAGAAAAGAGCCATCTAGCAGACACAATCCTAAAGACTGATTCCCCTCATACACACTGCAAATGTTCTTAAACACACAATGTCTACTAGATTATCATTAGCATGCATTCATGTTACCATAAGGAGCATGAGTTACAAGCTAAGCATCTTCATGATTAAAAAATTCAGTCTGTTACATCCGTTAAGTCACAAGATATTGTTAGGTTTTATGTCTAGTTACATGTACCCACTGAATATCAGCATCTCCAGATTAAGCATTTAAAAATAATCACTACTAGACACATACACTAATTTAACTAGAACCCATAAAACAATTACTAACTAAATTAAAAACCAAAGACAGACAAGGATGGGCAGTAATAACACATTCAACCAATTTCTGCAATTATTAGCATGTATAAATAGCCTAAAGAAAAAAAACACTCACACATATATGACAAAGACAATACTTTCAAGATTTAGGAGAAGTTCTTAAATTTGTAAACAGAAACAGGTATCCTCTCTTTTACAGTGAAGCTTGTTAAAGCATTTAAAGACACACATAATGTATAAGAAAATTCAGGTACCTAAAACGTGATTCTTATTTTCTGTATTCTTGAGAATGGATATTTATCCTCAGTGTTTCTTTTTCCTTGCTTGGTTATCTAAAGCACAGCCTGCATCCTGATGATAAAATGCCAGCACTTCTAACCTACTGCATATTTGAAATTGAAAACACTAGTCTATGCCTGTCCAAGATTCAGATGTATAAATAGTTCTTTGGGGAATGGAGAACTTGTTGGTTTATTTTAGAAGGCAGACAAAGAACACTGTACTGTCACATCTTACCTTTCTATGAAGTATCTGAAAGAAAGGAAAAGCAGCTACTTACACTTTCCTTTCACAGTGAACTCTCATTTTGACCTTTCAGCAGATCTGTCAGAGCAGTAAGATACATAGAAGGATAAGCTAAGGACATAATCCTTAGCTTACCATTTCCTTCAACATGCAGCGAGAAAAAACTACTAACAAAATTAGGTAGCAAGCATAATAAAGGAGAGCACAGTGCCACAAACCTATAACAGATTATGCTTCTTGTTTGGCAGGATTATATTCTATCTTTTTCCAAAGGCTACTGAAGCAGATGGAATTATGGAGGCAGAAGCCAGAGGCCTGGTCACCATGAGGCTTCTTTCTTGATTTTGTAAATCACTTATCTGTTCTACAGGAACCTGACTTCAATTGGTGAAGGTAAATTGTCATTTTGCAATTTCACAGAACCATGGAACTATGAGGGTTAGAAGAAGCCTCTGAGTATCACCTAGTCTTAATGAAATTAGTAAGGCTATTTATATAAGGAATGTAATGCACTTTTATTTTTATTTTTTCCTTCTTCTCATGTAACACTAGAAATTGTTTCCATATCACATAAGAAATATATTGTATTTTTTTCCTAATGTGTATAATATGAAGTTTAGAAATATCTAGCCTGGCATATACACTTGTTTGTTGGAAATATTTCTTAGTCATTCAAAATGGTTTGTCTCTTCTGTCCTGGCATTTATTCTATCCATTATCTATACCGGTTTTCCTTGTGTTTTAAACTCCTTTAAACCAGTTTAAATAACACATAATTTTCCAGGTTAAAATTTCCAACCAATATACTTCAAGAGATATAAAAAATGCTAAAAGTTTAGCTTTTCGTAGCCATCATTTTTAGATCTCTGTTGTTCTCCATTTGTCTACAAGGTCTTTGCAATAAAATATGGAGCTTGCAACCAAAATCAATGAAATAAAGGACCCTTGCTTTTATTTTCATCTAAGCATACACTTTAAAACAAGTCAAACGTGTACATGAAGTAGAAACTGTTAAATTTTACTCAGTATTCATTGTTCAGGCTCCAGATTTGCACTTGAATAAGTTGCAATATAGAGCTCATAATTCAAAGGTAATGAATTTTAGTCAACTATTGTGAAAATGTATATAAGTTACTTCCTATCATAACACTTTTAAGGAGATTTAGTCCAGAAAATAATATTTATCGGTGAATTTTAATACATTTATGAATATATTATTCATAGAAAGAAAGCAAATGCCAGATAAAAGCATACTTTTTAGTTATGCTACTACATGTAATAGCAGGAAACAGAGCAGACTGTTCCTGCAAGACCTACCTGACATTCTGCCTGAAAAAAAAAACATCCCATGTAGCATGTATCTTGAAATTAAAAGGCCTCCTTCAAAAAAAACCATCCCATTCTGAAGTTGTGACATTTATGTGCTTAAAGTCTATAGCGCTGCCATTGAACAAAGCTACCTAAAGAAAAAAAAAAAGAATACCATTATCATCAAAACTTATGATACTCATTAAGTCTTTTGATGAGCATAGGTGAATTTAATTGCTCTTCAGAGCCTGAAAGACATGTCGTAAAACCTGCAGACAAAATTAACAAGATCACCTCAAGAAACTGGTGGCTCCTTATTGACATCCCTGAAAATAAAATGGTCTTCATATATCTCCTGGGGATTCATCACTTTTGAGTAATGCATTTGCCATCTGTGCTCATCCCAAACTGCTTCTGATTGAGTGCCTGAACTTCATAAATATTCTTGGGTAAACAACTCTCAGGCTTCCTCAGATAAGTGAACTGATAATTACTCACAGCCCGATTTTTCTAATACAGAAGAAGTAAAAGTAGTTAGCTAGACTAAAAGCACACTTCATATTAAAAAACACTCCTTAGGTTCATATACAAGGTCTCCAGTTTGCTGTATGAAACCAACTGGGACACTGCATTCTTCAAAACCTGCTAGGACAGAGTAATATTCAGACCCTATCTTCAGTTTTCATCCATTTCTGATGAAATGCCTCCATGACTCACATTCTCCCATATGAACTACTTCTCTAGTCATCTGAACAACTGAACACTTAAACCTCTCTAGGGAGAAAGCAATAGTGCAAAAATGCAAGAAAGAGTTAGTTTAACAGTGAACTTACTAAAAACTCTACTTTGGGTATAAAAACAGAGGGAGGACAGGAAAATAAAACAAATGTCATCATTCCCATTGTTTCCTTAAACTTCCAAGAAGCCTTCTGGATTTTTCAGCATCTTGTCAGAAGGTCATAGCCCCTCCTTACTGCTTTTCAACTTGGATAGTGGCATCCCACCAGAGAAACTTAATCTCTTAAACTTGTTGGTGGTCATCCTGCTTTTAATACTGTGATATCTCATCATAAGAAGCTCTATTGAAAGTGCTGGCAAATAATGAAACTGTCCTACCACTAACCTTCACTGCCTCCCAAAGTGACATTACTTACCAGTGATAACTTCTACGCTGTTCTCATGAGACCTCTCGTTCATGCTGCATTCAGCTCTGAGGCGCCCAAAAGGACATGGACCTGTTGAAGTGAGTCCAGAGGAGGGCCACAAAGATAATCACAGGATGGAACCCATCTCCTATGAACAGGTTGAGAGATATAGGCTGCTCAGCCCTGAGATGGCTCTGGGAAGACTTTATAGCAGCCTTTCAGAATCTAAAGAGGACCTACAAGAAATCTGGAAACTGAGTATTTAGAAGGGCATGTACTGATAGGACAATGGGGGAATAGTCTTAAAGTGAAAGAGGGTAGATTTAGATCAGATATTAAGAAGCCGTTCTTTACTGGGAGGCTGGTGAGAGACTAGAAAAGAGTAGACCAAAATGTTGCTAAAAAAGTGATTCTATTTTTCAGTACTTCTAGAAAAGAGGTTTTCAGATGAAGTTTTAATGATATATAAAAGAAAATATTACAAGTTCCATAAGTTTTGAAAAACATGGCTTGGAAGTCAACACACACAGCTCTTTGCCAAACATGAGGTCCACAGCTTCAACACAGACAAAAACCCTACTACACAGAGGTACCATATTATGAAAAAAAATGGTCTTGGGTCTTTCCAGATAATAAAGGGAGTTGACCAAGCATTTACACTTTACAACAGAGCACCTTGGAGGAAGAAAAGATGTAACTACTAAAGTCTGAAGCAACAAAGGAGTGCATTAGCGCTGTCAAGTTCCTCTCTTACAGAGTACAGCTATTATTCATTAAGACAGAAGGAATTATACCTATTCAGAACAAAGGAAGTAATTTTGTACCAATAAGGCTATAGCAAAATAAATGTCATATCTAGCACCATCAGTACATAATGACATTGCCATATCAACTGCCAGACAAATCTATTTTATAACCAATATTCAACGAAAGCACAATATAAATAGTAAACACATCTAAGCAAGCCCAGAGTACTTTTAGATTTTGAAGAGACAAATATTCTTACTGTAAGGTAGTTATATTCCTAAACTGAGAACAGAATTAATTTTATGCAGGAAATTACTGTTTTTAACATGTTATACAAGGCACAGAACCATATAATTGCCCTACACCTGAAATGCGCTCTCATTCAAATAGAGGGAATGAAGTTAGCTAAAGGTGCAGTATATGCAGGAGGGAGAAAAGCACATCTTATGTGTGCAATGACTTGTACTTTACAGGTGGTTGGTTAGAAAATTAGCAGCTATTATTTCCTGCAGTAATAAATTCTAGTATTTGAAGAAAGCAAGAACAGATGGATTGCCAGTTCATTGACACTTGCTGCAGCACAATGAATATTTAATCTTTATGAAGAGTAATTCACCCTTTACATAACCACTGCACTAGCATTCCAGCATTAAGTTTCATCATTCCATTTTTAAGGAGAGCAGTTTCCCATACTCTTCAATTTAGAGTTTGGCTTTATTTCTCTTGATACTATATACAAATTGCTCTAAGACATTTTAGTCCTACTTAAAATGCACGTTACCCATCAAATAACTACTAAAATCACAGAACACTAATACTGTTGCACTGCCTTGAAATGTGTGCTTATGTGCAGAGATTTTAATAAAAGAAACTAGAAGTCATAGAATCATAGAATAGTTAGGGTTGGAAAGGACCTTAAGATCATCTAGTTCCCACCCCCCTGCCACGGGCAGGGACACTTCCCACTAAACCATGTCACTCAAGGCTATGTCCAACCCGGCCTTGAACACTGCCAGAGATGCCCCCTATCTTTTAGGCACAATTCACTCATTTTTGTTTTGCAGAAGTAAAAAAAAAAAATGATTTTTATTTTCAACTATAACTTCTGTTGGTTTAATTTGACAGGTTTCATATTCTTACTTGAGGAAATTCTTCCATGGAAATATACCGGTAGATAGGCAAAAACATTTGTTCACAGCTAAAGTAATATTTTATCATTCCCTAAAATATCTCCCATTTTAAAGTCCCCTACAGTAAAAAGGGCCAGAAACATGTAACAGGGGAACTCCTGTAGCTCAGTGGCATTCTAGACTCTGAGTCTGAGCCATATGCCTTCTGAATTCATAAATTTTTCTCTAACTTTTTAAAAATCTTTGCAACTACAAAACCCTTTGCATATGCATGTTTTTTCCTCAGAATCACTTGAGCAAACATTTTCCACTATAGTTGCAACTTTGTTTGGAATATTGATATTCTATCACCAGGCTTTTTGTATACAACATGACAAAAACTGCAGGAATTTAATCAGGAAACAACAGTGCCAAAGTAAAATATATATTATTAAAAAGTGAGCAAAGTACAGCGTAAGAATTTTCTTAGTGGAAAATGTGACATGAAACAGTTTTTACTTTGTTACTTGTTTTTTCTTGCATTTTCCTTAACTTCCTTGTGCTTGGTTTCCTAGGAAAAGTCTCACAAAAAGCAGCAGCCTTTGCCTTAGTCTCATTTTGTTTTGTTGTGGAGCTCAGCCTGTTTGCATTTTCAGCATAACTCCTCTGATTTCAGACCTTATACATCAGATTTATCAATCTAGAGACAACTCTGGCATCTACCTCAATAGGTTCTAGCTTAACATTCAGGGGCAACTGCTTTGTAAAATTGTATACAAACAGGCTCCTCAAAGAAGCAGCTTTATCACCTGGATAGAGACGCACTTTAAAGGCACTGAAAAGATAAAGGAAGAGCACTGTGTGGAGGTAGAGGCAGAAACTTGAATTAATTCATCACTGAAATCTGGATAGGAAAAAAAACAAGCAAACAAACAAACAAACAAAAAAACAAAACAACCCCACACACACACACACACAAAAACCCCAAAACCAAAACAAAAAAAAAAAAAAAAAACCAAAAAACCAAACAAGAAAAAACAAACAAACAAACAAACAAAAACACTCTGTTTTTTGTTCCTTTGCTTCTTATCTGGATTGCTGAAATTTTGCTTCAGGAGTGCTTTATTCCCATTCGTAATTACAGGACCAGTAGAGGGTGCTGAATAATATCCAGCATAGCTTTAGGCTTGTAAGAGCAACAAAATGTGACCTTGTTTTTACACTGCAAATAGCAGCTTCTCTTTAGACTATACATCAGTTCTTACAAATTCAACTCATTGGATAAAAGCAAGCAAATCACATTACCCAACCTATTTGCAAGTCTACCTTTTTTCTCAACTCTCAGTTTTCATCTACTCAACTTAAAAATCCTTTCAAATATTCACACCAATCTGCAAATGCACAGACCACCTCCTGAAACCCTGTAACCATGTGAAAAAGGTTGGAAAGAAGCACAGATTGAAAGCCTTTTACATTTCAGCAAGGTCATTATGAGTCATCCTCTGTACACTGCTCTCAATCAAGGCACTGTTTAATCATTCTCTGGGTATTTAGGAAGAAGAAAGAAGCACAAATTTATGTGCTTCATCAAATGTGGTTTTGGTTCTTTTACACACATATCAACCTATAAAAATTACAGAATAAATGAGAACATAACTTAATTTCTTGCTTAAACAAATTCAAAGAGAACTGAAAGGATACACTGTATTTTGAAACTACTAAAATAACTAATTTTTCATTACAGTAAAATCTTAAATATTGGGGGCTGCCTGAGATCACAATTACTTTTAATGGAAAAATAAGAGAAAGAATTGTAATAATCTCAACAGCTAGAACCAATAAAAATGTTGCAATATGTTGACTGTGCATAGAAGAAATATTAATTTTAAACAAGAAATTTAGTCTTTTTATCACAGAAACTCTATTCTCTGTCATTACTTCAGGTAATATTAAATTACCATAGTCCTACGAATTGAGGAATAGAATCAACCTCGAAAATACAGGAAAATTTTTTGAGGAAAATCTGCTCTATTTTGCTCAACAGCAACATACTTCTGAGAAAGAATTTTAAAGTGTGTGTTGGGCATTTTGAATGCATATTTAAACTGTCATTTTGATTGAGTATCCTGATATACAGGCTGGGCTCAAAATTGTATTTTTCAACAGATCAGATCGTTGATACAAGCCTTTGAAAAATAAGAACTTGCTTGATTCCTTGTTGAAACAATCATTAGCCTAGCTTAGAAATATGAGCAACTAATGATATCTGGGGAGAACATGGGCCTGTATCTGTACAAAAACATCAGTTTCTGCCATTCAGTGGCATTTTACACTAAGAATTATTACTGAGCGGTATGCAGTATTCAGAAGTTCATTTGATTCCCATTTCAAGGTGCTCTTTTCAGACCCAGTTATGGAATTATCTTTGATTTGGCAGTTCAGCAACTGCTGAACTTTGACATTTGCACAGGCAGCATCTGGATGGAGGTAAAAATACCTTTTTCTCCTTAGAGAAAAACAAAAAGCTTAAATGCTTCTTGAATAACATGATCACCTGTGAAAACTTTAAGAAAGAAAATTACTTAAAAGCTATGGAAATTGAAACAGAAAAGGCAAGTGGCTATAGTAGAACTGTCTTACTCAGGTATCAAAAAGAAGATCTTCCAAACCAAACATGGCCAATAAATTAACTTTAGTAGTATAATAATAAAAAAATTATTAGGTAATCCAGCTACTCAAGTCTGGGTATGTTAAGGTGCACATGAAAAAAAATAACACTCTGCTTTCATAGCAGAGTTGTGGCATATAGGAAGACAACTGATACAGGACTCAGTATTTTACCTTTTAGATTTTACCTCCTTTAAGTCCTTGCCTCTTGTAATCAATATATGCAAGTTTATGCCACAAGACCACATCTACATCAAAGTCTATGGATACAAACTGTACAAAGGGCAGAGGAGATAGAAATTTCTGATTACAAATATGCAGCAGTAGCGGAACCCAAAAAAAGAAAGAAGTTGAGAAAATGGTATCTGAAAAATATTAAGGTATATAAAAACCTCATTTTACTATTCAAACCAATAATTAATCTCATTACAATATAAGCATTGGTACTATGCTCCAAAGATCTATGCTGGTCCTAATGACTGTAATGAAACCCATCACTTCATTAACAATGTTTAACATGTACCAATACCCAACTCATTTGTTAGTTCATACTCATTTGTTAGTTCATATTTTAATGAAATCATAGGAGCAGCTGTGTTAACAGTTAACAGCATCCTCTATTACAAGTCTTTTAACATCAATAACATTACGCTAATTTTCTAGAATTCATCTTTATAAAAATATTATGGCTGCTCCATGCACTGTTTTACTATGAAATTGGTGTTGATTGTGGTTTTTATTTTAAAGTGTGAAATTTTTCCTGTCACATTCCATGTGGACAAATAGGAATTTTGTCTACTGCTCCATTCTGTGTCTTTTAACACTTCCAACAAATCTGTAGCCTTAGAATTTTATTTATACTCTGTCCCTTTTTGTTCCCAATTTCTTTACTTCTTGAAGCAGAGGTTGTTAAGTGATAAGAAACAGCAAGTGTGTAGTACTGGTCAGCCTTATGAGTTTTCATCGACATATTTAGTTTCTCTTGTATTTGAAAGTCATTTCATGTTTTGGCAAGTAAATCTGGTATCTCAGTAGATCTTAATAGAAAAAGAGATTATTAGCTGCTAAATAACTTGCATAAAGTGGAAAAATATTTAGCAAAGAATAGTCCTATATGTAACAATTATAAATTTTTCAGTTTTGACCTTGACAAGAAAGATGGAGGACATATAAAAAGATTTTGCTTAGAAAAAGCAGAGGAGAAGAAATGGGGAAGACATGATATTTCCTAATCTTTCACATTATTTTTTCACCAAATGGTAAGTGAGAGACTTCACTTTTTTTTTATGAATGAGATCATGGTCAGAGGGAAAAGTGAATAAGGGCAACAAACTTACTGGTAGAAAAGGTGATCACAATAGATCCTTGCCACTTTAAAACTAATGTTACCTGGTTTAATTGATGCTTTCAATTAACATATCACCATTTGATTCAGGATTCAACTTTTTCATTCACCTTCATCTTTTAAGCAGCTAGCAGCAATACAAAGGACTGACATTTTCCTCAAGTACTTGGTATGCAATATGATGGTTTAAATAAATAAATAAACTGACAGCCAAAGCTGCTTACTAAATATTTTCAAAATATATGCAACAACTCAACAGAAAACTTTATTCTCTAGAAGATATAAAGTATAATCTAAGGTATCTGAGACATGATAAATTATGCAAAGTAAGAATAAGCAATTACAGTTCCCTGTTTGCTAATGAAAATTAAAATGCTTAGAGAGCATATATTTAACTATGCACCTGTCTGTAAAACATCTGCCCCAGGCACAGCAATCTCACCAACTTTGAATCTTCAAACTCCAGAAAACAGAACCTTAAAGACAAATCATTACATCATTCTAAAAGCACTAAGGTTTTAAAATGTGTGTTGGAAATAACTTGCTTCTCCTGCATTTTTTGAGTGCTTATTTACAGCAGGGTAAAATCCCCACACAGACATAGTGGCAAACGTTTTAATTTAACACTCAATGCAGAAAGCATTGCAAAAACTAAGACTTTCACATAATCATTCAAGCAGTTAAGTATTTCAAGAAAGAGAATGCACCTGTCTAAACTCTGGATACAAACATGTAAAGCCCCATGTTTTAGGTAGCTACTTTGCATATTGCTAAAGCCTCTGCATGCAATCAACAGAAAGAAACGGGCAGTGTGAGTGTGCAAGACATTCAGCCTACCATCAGCCCTCAAAGTGCACATTTTCTGCTCATTAGTATAAAGGAAAATAATGGCAGCTCAAAAATAAATATGGTGAGATAAATTAGATTAATTAGATGAATGTCAATAATCTGCATTTCTAGTGTTTGGGACAATTTTTTGATGCAGTTACTGGATAAGATGATGTTCAGGATCTGCTACTCATAAATAAGCAAGCAATCACTGGTGATATAATAGCCAAAGGTGGGCTTGCTTGTAAGGACCATGAGACAGTATAATTTAAAGATACAAAAGGAAGATGGCAGAGTTTGGCTTGTTCAGTGAACTGATTCAGAAGGACATCATAGGTTGTCTTGAAGAGGAAATGAGCCAGCAACAGGTGCCTGACCTCCAACAACAGCATTTTCAACCACAAGAGCAGCCCCTTCTGATGTGGAAGAAAACAAGCAGACATGGCTTGGTGTGGGAGCGTTTCTGTCAGTTAAGGGACTTGTGAGCAAACCAGCTTTTGACTTAGCTTCACTCGAGTAGTGAGCAAGAGTCTTTGTGAGGCCTTGCAGGCCAAGAAGAGAGTAATCAGGAAAGGCTCAAGGACAAGTGTGTGCTGCCAAGAAGAGGAGTTGGCTGGCAACATCTCCAAGCAGGATGTCATGGAACAATGGCTGCTGATCAAAGCCAACGGCAAGCTGCAACATGAGAAAGCTTTTGTTAGCCCAGCGCTATGATCATTTTATGGACACTTGAACTTATAGTCAATCATTAACCTGTTTCTAGTTTCTGTTTGTGTGAAGTTGATTAATCGAGTGTTATCAATTGTTTTATCACTCTGAAATTTCTCTATAAAAGGCACGCTTGCACACAATAAATTGTTCAGCATTTGATCACATTGATCGTTGTTACGTTGTTCCATATCCCCCGCAGCTTGGCTAAATGAGGAACTCCTAACCATGATCAAATGCAAGGAAAACGTTTCCAGACAGCGGAAAAGGGAACAGGCTTCTTGGGAAGAACACAGAAACATCAAAAGGCGCAAAACAACAGAATGAGGAAAATCAAAATGCAGCAAAAAATTAAACTGATGAAAGACATGACGGAGAATAAGAGCTTCTAGAAACAAATCAGCACAAAAATTAAGACAAAGTTGGTCTGCTGCTGAATGAAGGAGTTAATCTAACTGACAGAGAATATGGAAAAGGATGAGATACTCAATGCCTCAGTTGTGTCTAGCAGGGCCTATTCTCACATCTCACAGGTCCCTGGTGATAGCAAAACTTAGGGAAGAGCAGCACTCCTGGCTGTAGAAAAGAATCAAGTTAAGGTCTACTAAGCTAAACTGATCATACACTAGTCCTGAGATCCAGAACGATTATATCTGGAGGTGCTGAGATGTCACTGACTTTGAGACCGTTCTATCATCTCTGACAGGCTGTTGTGACTGAGAGGATCCTGACCACTAGAAACAGGCAAAAGTTACACTCTGAGGTAAGAAAGAGGGTAAAGAAAGCTACAGGCTAGTCCAGATCATCTCAGTCCTGGGAAGACTATGGAATAGATCATCATGGAAGCCATTGCCACATACACAAGTAAAGAGGTATGACTGAACAAAGCCACCATTTCTACAGGAAAGTAGAGTTCTGAGCTTCATTCTTAACACAACCCTAGACTTCTTATACAAGTTAGCCAACCCACTTTTCAGTTGCTCAGTTTCTTTTTCTGTATAAGGAGTATTACATTACCCAGCACTCACTGGTGTTTTAAACTAACCTGATTTGTACTTACAACATTATCCAGCTCTTCAAGAAAGGATCTCAAAACTCCCTCCAGCATCATTATCTGAAGGTATATGTCCTTCAGACACCTTTTTCTCTATCACATTAAATAATGACCTTTATAAAGGAAAGAGTTCTGTAATTCGTGAACTTCAGTTGGTTTAGCACATCTCTTGCTGAAATGTCACATTTAAATCAGTATGCACACCATAACAGCAGCCTCAAATCATTAAAAAGTTCATATTCAAAATAATTTCAAAGTTAATAAGAGCTGATACCCTTGACTCATCCCCTACTCCAGCAGAATGTACATTGGCATTATAAAGACAGACCGTTTCAAATTTGTGTGGATCATTTCAGAAACAAGAGCTTTTCCAAGCACCTAACATTTTCACTTGGGGTAGTCATTCAAGGTCTGTCACTTGACTTTGAAGCACTACAGTCATCCACAAGCTTATCCCTTAGGCAGCTGATAAGAGTCATACTCTGGGTAGTCCTCAGAAAAATTTGGTTCATGTCTACTTTCACCATGCATAGGTTTAACATGTGTTTTTTTTTACTTTTCTGACAACTCTTACATTTAGGCTACTGTGAGATGCAGTTCTATATCAGCTCAAAAAGAAAACACTCTGCTTTTTCAAAACCATTTATAGTCAAGTGGTTTAACTCTTGACTGGTCCTGCCCAGAAAGAAACAGTACTGTAATCTCAATTAAACATTGATTTATCTTTTCCCATGAGTACTGTACTTTCCAAGACCTGCTATTGCTTTTCTTCCATTAAAAAAAAAAAAAAAGCTAATGATAACAAGTGCCACAACTGTCATTCCTACATCTTTGTTCTGTTTCAGGTCAACAAGATTGCAACTGGAAAACAAACGCATTGTAACTTTAAAAGAGCTTAAGGGAAAAGATTGCTTGCAAAATGAAAATACTGCATAAAATTTAAGCGCAGTGAATCAAAAATGCTCTGACAAATGAGTTGACCCAGGCCATTCGTGTTTTTTTCATGGAAGCCCAGGCAGTGATGTGAAATGGACGTGCCATTTTACCCACTACCTTCAGTCCTTGCAATTGCTAGGCACAACAAAAGTGTGTTATGAAAATTGGCAGCCTTGAATTAATTTTTTTTTCATTTATTTCAATTTTCGTACATAATTAGTTTAATAATTCCCTTAATATGCTTGAAAATTACATTTCTGTTTTCAACTTTCCTTGAATAAAAACTGATTTTTTTTCTATTGAAGGCTACAACTCCTTATTTCTATTGGAAGAGAAGCACATTTGGCTTTTATGGTATGCTTCTCTACTTGCCATAGCAGTTAACGCACTTGTTTGGTCACACAGCCAAGAACTTGTACTTCTTCTTTATGACAAAGGTAAACAACTGTGCTAGATTTCTTGTATTCCTAATATGGCCTTACCTTGTCTGTATGAAATATCAGTTTTTGCAAACATACTGCTTTTCCTAGCAGTCTCCTCACAAGTTTGTATACTGTAGATTATTCTCTTTAGTTTAGCATCACCTGAAATGGATTGAAAAAAGATCAATCATGAAAAGCCAACTACAAAATAGTCTTGGAGTGATTTTGTACTGGGGGGCTTAAATGTATGTTGCTTACAAGGTGAAACATTATTAGCTATAAGAAAATACACATATGATTAAAGATGCATAAATATATAAATGACAATGTGAGTTTAGAATCTTATTTCAACTAATTATTAGTATTTTCAGTACTGTAGCCATATGGTCAGGTCAGGTGTTCTCCCATGACTTTTAACTGCAGATTTCCCTCCAGGTTACTTTTTTTTGTTGGGTTTGGGTTTGCTGGGGTTTTTTTTTGGTGGGGGAAGGGGGTTTTGGGTTTTTTTTTTTTTTTGTTTGGTGGTTTTTTGAGACATAAGGAAGTGAAACATTAATAACAGTCTCCAGCAATAACCCTGCGTATAGCCTTTCATCAGCACGAGCTGCAGATATGAACATATTGTTCCCATGTTATCTTGAGACAGACTAAAAGAAGAAAAAAAAAAAAAGAAAGCAAATAAACCTTGCTTGCTAGTTACAAACACATGGAGAATAGATGTTTCATTTTTTTTCCCTGGACCAATTTGTTTAGGAATTTAAAAATCTGAGGGCAGTAATAACAGAGGAACCAGAAAACCACATGGTTATAAAATATAGAAAAAGATGAACAAAATCAAAGGGAATACAGACAACCACAAGAAATATTAGTAAAGTGCAAAGCTCTCATGAACGTAAGTGAAACACAGGGTACTAAGAAAGTGAGTATGTTGCAGAAACTAGGATTAGTAGGTCAGCACAAAAATTTCTCTATCTAACCATGGAAAGAAAGTTTCTTTACAAAAAGAACTAGAGATTTCTTATACCAAAGAGGTTCTTAAGATTTAAAATAACTTCACAATTTTTATTTAGCATGCTGAATTGTCAGATCTGATATAACTCCAAGCAAGTCTCACTAACTTACTGGCAACCTGGGAGAAGAACTTATCCTCTGGCCATGCCCTGGACAGAACCACAACTGCTGTTGAACCACAGAAGACACATTTTTGCTGTCTATAAAGCAAAGCACAGATCACATTCACCACTACTTCACAGTTAACATAAGTGCCTATTATTCACTGTACTTTCTGCTATATGATCATCAAACAACAGCACTCACTTTGGTTTTAACATAAACAATAGGCTTATTTGCCTTTTTGCAAGGTTTTTGCTGTCACTACACATCCGCCTGTACTGTCCAATATCTCCCTGAAAGAAGACAGAGATGAGGATCAGAAGTATACCTTTATAATACAGAAGCAGAAAACCACAAGGGTGGTCAGACATACTCAGTAGCTATACACAGACACATACATACATATACTCATCACATCACTAAAAAAGAGCCTGGCTCCATCCTCTTTGTACCCTCTTTTCAGATATGTATATACATAAATAATATCCCTCTGAGCCACACCTAGTCTAAGCAGTTCCAGTTCTCTCAGCCTTTCCCCATATTAGAGATGCTTCAGTCCCTTGATCTTCTTAATAGCCCCTTTCTAGACTTTCCCCACTATGTCCGTCTCTTTCCTGTAGTAAGGAGCCCAGAACTGAGCACAGCAGTTCACATAGGAATTAGTCTATTTAAAAAAAAAAACCACTAAACTTAATGTTCTTTAATGTTGGACAGTTGGATATTTCTAGTCAGTGAGGGAGATGCTGCCCTTTGCACTTAATACTTTTCTCCAAGCTCACTGTAAAACCAGTTTTGAGACTCAAGTATCTTACTCAAGAATTAATTTCCCTGAAATATACTGATCAAGACATTAAGCAGCCAAAGGGAGGACTGCCACTCACCTGGAAATAGGGTCCTACTGACTAAACAAATAAGCCCAGTAGAAAGGAAATAGGAAAAGCAATCTCATCTATCACAACTAAGCATCAATGAACAGTTCCAAGACACCTTATAGGTATAACGTGGGGGGCCCGTACAGATCATTCCCAGTTCAGAGCACACCAACAGGCACTTCCTAAATACAGTATCTCCCACCAGCAGTCCTCGCTGCTGCTGTCAGCAGGCCACAATTTCCATTCTGTGTTCATGTATTGAATCAGATGCACTCTACTGATTCACATATTGCCAGGTAGAAATAGTTTTGGTAGCCATAATGCTTATTTAAATGATCACATTGAATCAGGCTGAGTTTTAATTAATTTTACCTCTGAGAATGGAACAGAAATGTACCACAGCACATCTGTTAACCCAAAATCAAACAAGACTAAAGAGGCAAACCACATCAGAACTAAAGTTGCTGCTGTCAGAATTTGTTTACACTGCCTGAATATACGGTCGATGTGCCACTCAGAGTTCAATTCACAATACAAATACATAGGAGACTACCAGTAAATTAGTGTAGGCTTAATTCACTCAAGCACATCTGTCATATCATCACATTTATACTGCTCTTATTGCCTTTTTAGACAAGTGTGAATTTTTTTCATAATTCTATAAAAAATTCCTTAAAACATGACATAGCTAATATATTTGCTGAGTCATTTTAATCACAACTAGGCACTACAGGAGTTAGCCAAAAGCTCAGCAATATCCACAGTGGAAAAAAGAAGATACAATCACCCTTTTATACCCTCCTTCACTAGCTGTCTGCATCAGTACATCAAACTGTGGCAAGACAAAGACTTAAGACAAATGAAGCACACACCCCCCCTTTTAATCTACTAATGTGTAAGCAATCTTTATATTTAGAAGGGGTTTTCTGCTTGTGTAACTTGGTGCACTGAGAAGGATGGTATCGAAAACTTCATTTTCCTTGTCATTTACTCCCAATGATGATGGAAATTTCAAATTAACTTCAATATTGTGTGCTTAAGTATTCCCAAAAGATGTGATATTTAAGTAGTCTTAAACATTATTTTTGTACAGCTATCTTGCAGAGGAAAGAGTGAATAAATTTGAAGTAACTGTGCCCTCTTCCCCAGCCTCCCTCTCCTCCCGAACAGCCACTCAGGTGTGGGATAGCTTTAAAGCAATAAAAGTAACAGAAGGAAATGAGGCAGATACCTGTCAGCCATTTGATGACCATTTTTATGTTTTCTCCCTCTCTTAGTCATAAAGAGTATACATCCGTCAGTTTCATAATAGGGAATTTTGAAGACTGTATTAGCCACTGCTGTTTCTGTAGTCCTACTGCCATTAAAACATACTTTCCTTTACATTTCATTATTAACTTTATGTATCATTCAATAATCCCAGAAAGTAACAGATTTACATTCTAAGACAACTGGAAAACTAATCACTTTGGAGTCCTGTAGCCTCTGGAAACCTATATCCATGGTAAACTCTTCAAGCCCCAAGTTTACCACCTCCCACGCTTGTAGTCCTGAAAAAGCAGAGGCAAAAGAGCACATACAGAGTATTCAGCTACCTCAGTAGGACTGGCTACATTCTTATTTTTAACCCCCAGGATAGGTACATAGTTTCTTGTGACATTATGAATACATATCTAAGTTCCTGGGTTTGTATCTCTATCATAGGGCAAAACATAGGACTAGATCACAAGTATCATGCTTTAAACTCAGGGTGAACTCTGTTTCACTAAAGCTCTAGAAGAAAATTCAAGAACAAAACACTTCTGATAAGATTTATGAGCAAGAGAAAATAGTTTGTTTAGGAGCACTGTTTATTTTCATAGAGAAGGTATTTGAAATAAAGTCTGCCCAAACACAGCTAAGTAATGTTGTGATAGAAACAACAAATGAGGGGGAATATTAAAGAATGAGGACCAACTTAAAGAAAATCCTCTCTCTATTTCCTGTCTCAAATAAACATATAATTCAATGAGTTATTAATGAGATACTGTAGTTGAAAAAAAGCAGATGGTGGTGCCTATAAGCGTTGCATATTCTTCAGAACTCTCACAAGCAAAAAATAATGATTCCATGCCCTTATCCTAGCATTCCTTTATAACTTACCTATGGAAAGCAATGCAGTAACCTCTAAACCATATTGAAGAATAAATAGGTGGTCTTAGGCTGTCTGATTAAGTTCTTATCTATCAAGCAAAAATAGTGCTTAATATTCATGAAGCACTTAGCATTTTGGCTATTTTAAGCCTGGGAAAATACTCTACAACACTGAGTTAGGCATTAATTGTACATTATGTTTGTTGCAGAACAAAATATTAAAAAAAATATATTGTGGCTTTTCACTTAGAAGAATTAGTTGAGACAGGAAAACCCTACACTATATACTTCCCCTGTTGAAAATGATTTTAGCATGGGTTCTACTTGCTTATTCCAATTCAGTAATCATACATTTTGATTGCTATAATTTGCATGTACTTAAGCACAAGCTAACTCTCCAAGAGCAAAATTGCACCAACTCATCTTGATGAAACTTTTCTTCTAAATCACAAATGTAGTGGTATAAAAATTAATGCCACAAACATAACAGAAAAGTATTCACTCCTCATCCACATAATGTGGAACAACATAAAAACTAATATCCTTTCTCCCAATCCCCCCAAATAAAATATTAAAGCACTGTAAAAGCAAATTAGAAATCACCAGGTTGATCCTATCTTACTTTCCGATTCCTAAAGGCATCTTTCTTCTTTTCAGTCTACTATGTTTGAATACTTTCAGTTTTGCCACATAATAAAACAGTCTAATGCCGCTAAATCTCTAGGACCTCAACAAGTGGTCTCTTATGGATAGGACATCTTCCCAAAAAGCTGCACTAAGTGATTGTGCAGCTAGATTTTAACAACTTGACAATTTAAAAAGGAGAAAAACTGAATGAGAATGAAATTAGTAAATTTTAATATCTATTAATTCTGGTTCCCACTGCAGGAAAGCAGGTGACCTAAGAGGACATCTAGTGAAAACAGATTCCAGCACAACTTCTGCCTTTGACTTTTTTATGGGAGTAGATAGATAAGAACCCTCTCGGGATACATAAAAAGAACAGCAAAGAAAATTGTATCTAAAATTAGGCGCTGAAAGACACCTAGTTGTCAGCAAAAGTAAAATAAGTCCCCAAATAAACCTACACTATAAAAGAAAGAGCACTGTTAGATGAGATCAAGGTAACTAAGATAATAGGTAGGAGATAGAAGCCTGTGACAGCTACTTATGGGAAGATGAATGGTAAGTTCTGCAATAAGACTTGTAGCAGTATTTGCAGATAAAAAGAGAAAGTGATTTAGTCAAAATTCAAAAATTCAGTTTAAACCTCCCCATTCCTCAACACAAATGGAGAATCAAAAAATATCATCTACTTGATCTGTATAGACATCGATGATATTGATAGAAACCCTGCTGAACAGTGTTGAGGTATAGCACAATAGTAAAAAATATTTAACTGGACAAAATATACCAACTACAAGATAGGAGACGGAAAGAAATTAAAATGTTTAGGTGAAGAAATCTGAAGTGTCTAGGTGACATATTCCCCCAGAAATTTATGACCTTAGAGAAGAGAGCACTTTTTAGTTGCTATCCAAGTAAAACAAACAGTAGAATCATAGAATCATAGAATAGTTAGGGTTGGAAAGGACCTCAAGATCATCTAGTTCCAACCCCCCTGTCATAGCCAGGTACACCTCACACTAAACCATGCCACCAAAGGCTATGTCCAACCCGGCCTTGAACACCACCAGTGATGGAGCATTCAAAACTTCCCTGGGCAACCCATTCCAGTGCCTCACCACCCTTACAGTAAAGAACTTCTTCCTCATATCCAATCTAAACTTCCCCTGTTTAAGTTTGAACTCGTGTATGGTTTCTGGTAGAAAATTGGGCAAAACCTGTTCTTGCTGGCAGCTGGTAATTGTAAAGGTAGTGCAATTTCACAAACTTTTTTAATACCTATGTATATTTCGCCGAGCTTCACAAAATTCAGATTTTCTCAGCGAGAGGGAAATAGAAGAACAATTCCCCCTACTTTCTGGACATTTCTTTTGGTCTGGAAAGGAAAAGCTTTCTCCTTCATAATCTCTTGCAAATTAGAACTGCCCAGACTAAGGGCAAGACTGTGCCTTTGGGTCACTTGAGTGGAATGTATCAATTTCCTGTTTAATACAAACTAGAAAAATAAATAATGACATAATATATTCATAACTTTAAAAAATTATCCCAATTCTCCTTTACATTTCAGTTTGTATAATGATCTGCACCTTGTCAAATAAATACACACCAGGTACACCTAGGTTTGTGTTACTGTGTTTTGATCCTGTTTTACATCCACACCTCAGATGCACCTACATCAGACTCATGTAAGGTATCATTTTAAAAGATGGAAACATTCCAAAACCACTGTGCGCAGCTAGGAATGATGGATTGGTCTCCTCAGTTCTTATCAAGTATGAACAACTGGGTTTTGAAAATAATTTAACCTTTTGCACTACAGTTGGAATTCGATGTTGATGTACACAAGAACTTCTTCAATGGTGTACTTCTAGAGTGTGACAAGGTCTCAAATGTCCTTATAACTTTTTTTGCCTGTCACTAAGGGGCAGGGCGATGTTATTAGTGCTACTCATTACCTTCTGTCACTTTCTGGCAGACAGCTGGGATCTCCATGCCCTTCATGTATGTGTTGTTCCCTACCAGTATTGAGACTTACTTGTAAATATTTCACCTCCTTTTTGAAACAGTTTTCCTTCAGTCTGTTGAGAATACCAAAAAAAAAGAAGCAAGCCTTTGTATTTTAATGTGTTAGAAAGCACAGTCAGTGCTGGGATCTGGCTAATTTCTTGCCTCTGTGTTTTGAAGCATGTTAACTGTACGAAAGAATAACTTCCATAAACGGCACACCAACCACCCACTTCAGTTCTTTAGGGAAGTGTTTTATTCTGTTTTACAGTTGTCCAGGAAGCAGTCTTGTAAAGCAGCAAAAGCACCCAAAATTTCAGACGTTTTGACTACTTCATCTGATTCAAAGAGGCAAAAAAAGAAACTACCAGCAACATTCTCAAAAGGCCAGGCTGACAGAGCTCTGGTAAGTGCGCTGATGCCCTGCCCCAGGTGGGTTAAATAGACTGTTTAGCAGTGAGACCAGCAGCTGTGCCTCAGGTCTCAACGGAGATGGTTACAACGCAGGCAGCAATCTCTGTCCCCGCAGGAGGCATGGGAATAATTTAAAACTAATGCTTCAGCATAACTTAGTTACCAGTTAAAGACAATGAATCACTCAGGAGGCTCTTCTGAACTTGAGCTAGCCAAAAGGTGTCACGCAAGTCCTTAGTATTAGTACTGTATTGACTAGTATTGCAATTGTGCACAAGAGATACTACCCTTTGCTACTTGTTAGTGCAGGGACCTGTAGTTCTGTATAAATCTACATTTGTTCTCACTCAAGAAAATTCCATTAGCCACCAGTTATTTAGCAATATTTTACCTACCACTTTCTCCTCAGCCAGTTCAGCATACTAGGTTCAGAAATCTGATGGTCACATTTGGTTTTGCACAATGCACTTCTGGTACATTTAGGTTTGATATATTTAAGGGCTTTTATTGCCACTTATAAGCATCTTTGTTCGGATTCTTGGAAAAATCTGTATCTATATCTGTTCCTTCTATTCGGGTGTCTCCGCTAAAAGAAATACTCTCATTACCCAGTGGGTCTCATCTTGCATTGGAATCTGCTCCCAGTTCTGTTGGAACATGCATAGAATATACCTCAAGTTTCACACCTTCCCATCTGTCTTCTCATGGACTAATATGTAATATCTGCATGGTACTCCAAGCACACCTTTCTGGTTTTCCAAACCCCAACTCACCAGGAAGCATGCCATAGGTATCTGAAATTACCATATATATCAGATAGTCCACTTGGTGTCTGGCAATAATTTTCCACTGAGTTTATCAGCTTCAGCTCGTTTATCACAGCATTGGCTGAAGAGACAAATGTAGGATTTAATGTCCACCTCTACTAGTTATCTTTTTATGTCTTCCCTTGATGAAGCTACCACACTTTTATGACTACTATACGTTAATGACTATAACAGACAACTCCACAGCATTCCAAGCAAAAGCATTAATAATAATGTGTGATCTTTGTCTGCAAATAGCAAGGAATATTTCCTTGACTATGGTAGTATCTTAAAACCTGGAATCTAGACCAGTCAGCTACCTTGGTTTATCATTTTGTGACTAACATAGCAATTTTATAGGATATTATTCTTTTTTATTTTTACATTTGAACTATTTCCATGCTCAGCCTGTGGTATCCATTTTTTGTATTGATGAAAAGCAAATGTTAAACACTGTCCAGAGAGAGAAGAAACCAAAACAACCACATCTCCTGGGAGGGAAAATTTATTCTTTACTCTAGGCTCAGAACAGTTCATGACTGATCTATACTGCTGAAGAATGATTCTACCTACCAGGACTAAGTCAGAGATCTTTGAGATAAACTTTTGAGAGAGGACTGTTCTGATTTTACATAATGTATTTTTAGACTGAGTTTGTGGTTAACAGCTTGAAGAATCATGAGAAACAGCTCTGGTTTGATACTTCTGGCCTTCCTAATAAAGTAATGCATAACCAGTAATTCAAGACTTTGCTTCTGCTGCATAGAATGCATTTAATCCAAGGAAGATAGAACAGACTTCCTAAAGGACTCTATATTTACCTCAGGATCTTTACAGCTGTGCTTTCTTTAGGGAGAGGCAGATTTAGATTTCCGGAGTACTGCTGAAAGATTTCATTCTGAAGAACTAGACCAACTTCTTATCTTAGATTTGTGTCTTTAGAAATCCATAGCATAGAAGGAAATAAATACCTGAGGTCTAGAAAGAAAAAGATACAAGATCAGTACCTTGTGGTTCATGTAAGCAGCAGTTCTGATACTAGATTTGTAAACTTTATCACTTTTGTGGTTCTTCATTCTTTTCATCCTTTGTTTTTCAAGAATGGCTTTGGAATTACTAAAACCTCACTACTTTTTTCAGAATCAGGATGCAGCCTATATAAACTGGGAAGACACACCTCCATTGCTTTACATTTCTGCAGATACCAATACACCTGCTTTGGAAATAGAGCTGTATTTTGGGCCAGTGCCTTCATCACCTTTGCAGTGCTGTTCAGCGAGAATTTCTTTTTATCCTTTGCTCACTGCAGACTGACCACATCAGCAGGAAAGAAAACCCCTAGGCATTTGTTCACCTGAAGAACCACCAAAAAATGACTCCATAAGTATTTTTCCATAGGCACCTGAGTTGTATTTTTGATAGAGCAGGCTCAGGGTGGGGTCAGCTCAAAGGGCAAGTATTAAAAATGATAGAAAAGTTCTGTATTGGCAGCAGTGTATTAGAATTACAGATGGTCTTACCTAATTTATTAATGCACTGAAAGCTATTAGAGAGGCAAATATGTATCTATTTTTTTTTTACTTAGGAGCAAGTTCATAAGCTGTTTTTTCTTCTCAAGATGTTTTTTCCCCGCAAATACTTACGTAAAGAGCATAAACTGTCTAAATGAAGTATGTCCTGAGGCACAACAGAGAGTTAAGTGAAACTTGACTTAAGGTAGTCTATGCAGAAACTTACAAAGAAGTTAACAGGAACTGTCAATTACACATTTTTTTTCAGCGTGCTCCTGTTGATGAATGGACAGGGTAAATAATTTAAACAACCACAGTGATTTCAAGGACTGCATAGATTTGTGTGTGTGGTATGCATGTAAGCTGTAACTGGGATGGAGATGGACTGATGAGCTGGGTCCACCCTTAGAGGCACACCGCTGCTAGTCCCTGGGATTCTTAAGCACAATCAAATCTTTACTAATAACTGCAGATGCAGATTTAGCTGTTATGAAAAAGCAGGCTGTAATCACCTTTACGCCTTTGCATGTCCTCTTGAGGATACACAGTGTATAGATGATGGAATTATAGCGATCATCACCAGAAGATGAAGTTCCCCTGCCTCAATCCCGGGACTGTTAATAGAGGTGGCCACGGGAGATCCCCGCGTTAATAAGCTCAGCTCGTGAAAGGAAAGCGCTTCAAGCACCAGCTATAAATCAACAGCACTCTCCCAAGCCTTGATTCCGCTACCAGCCTCACTTCCTCGGCAAGGTAAATTATTTGTAGGGAGGTGTTCTGCGTTATTTCCAAACGCAGAGGACCGCTGCTGGGTTTATCCTTCCTCTCCCATGCGTGGCAGGAGCCGCTGGCCGTCGCAGGTGGCCAAACCCCGAGGGTCAGGGGCAACCTCCCTCCCGCAAGCGGGCGCAGCCGCCTCACCTCACTGCCCCGGCCACTTCTCGAGCCCTACCAAACCCTTCCCGTTTTGGTACCCCCACCAAGCTCCCATCCCCTCGCAGAGGCGACCGGTGCGAGGCGACTTGAGGCGCGGTGCTCGGTAACGCGCCTGCGCAGCTCTGCCGGGCATGCTCATTAACGGCGAAGGAGCCGAAAAGGGAAAAAAAAAAAAAAAAAAGAAAAAAAAGAGAAAAAAAAAAAAAAAACCACCACCACACCCTGAGCGCGAGCGGCGCCGCTGACAGAAACCCGCCGGAGAGGAGCGGCGGCGGCAGCGGCGGGGCTGCGCCGAGCCCAGCCCCGTTCCCCTCACTCCTCGGCTTCTCAGAGCCTGGCGCGCCGCCGCCGTTAGCTGCGGGTCGAGCCGCAGCAGCGGGAGCCGGCGCCGTCCCCTCAAAGGGGCGGAGGGGCCGGGGCGGGCTGCAGGGGAGCCGCGAGGCGCCGGCAATGTGGATTTATATTCGCCCGCGCCGCAGCCGTCGGGGAGCGGGGCGCGGGCATCGCACCTAGAGGCGATGGGACAAACCGTCGGCGGGGCTGAGCCGGGGCGCTGCTGAAAGTTCAGCCGGTGGCCGCGCTCGGTAAGTTTGCTGGGGTAAGCGGCAGCGGCGCCGCGGGAGCCCCAACTTCGCTTCTCACGGGCGGCGGCCGCGCCGGGGTGGCGCGGGGTGTGTCCGGCCCCGCCGGAGTGCCCTGCTCCGCTGAACGGGAGCTGCCGGGCGCTCTCCGGGGGTGTTTTGTGGATGCGGACGGGTGTGTACGTGCGGCTGCATGTGTGCGGGAGGCAGCGGGGCGGGAGGGCGGCTCTGCGGCGGATGCGGGCTCTTCGCGGGCTGAGGCACTGGCTGCCCTCGCACCGGCAGAGGGGCTCGTTCGCCCGCGGTTGCAGCGCGCTCTGCGCGGTCCAGCGAGCGGGCAGGGATGGGCTAGCGCTGCGAGGGGCTCTGCCCGTCCGACCGCGATGGTGGTGCCCGGCCCCGCGGAGACGAAGCGGGGCGGCGGCCCCGGCTTGTGTGCGCGGGTCTCCGCGGGGGAAGGCGGGGCGCGCGGCCGGGAGCCGCCGCCCGTTTCCCCTTCACTCCCGTCCCCGCGGGGTGCCCCAGTGCGGCGCTCCGCTCCTGCTCCCTCCCCGCGGAACGCCGCATCTCCGGTGCGCGCAGCGCTAAGGTGGCTCTGCCGGGGCAGCGGCACCGCGCTCCTTCCCGCCGGTGCATGGTGCTGCCTTGTTCCTGACGGATTCTCAGGTGTAATCTGTGAAACGTGCGTCTAGCGTATTCTCCGTGTGCTGGCTGTGGGATCCGGCAGTCTCCAGTTTTAGGCGAAGCGAGCTGCTGCTTTCAACTGCTTTTATTTTATTTTTACCCGAAATACGGTACAGCCGTAGCTCGAGACTGACTCTGCATGCTTGGCTGGTGAATGCTTAGGCTGGCGATTGATACGATTGTGGTACGTAGAGAGGTCCCTGTTTCTCGGATGTTAACTGTACAGTCTTGCCGTGTTAAACGCCAACACGTTTACGATAGCAGGTATAGGGTTTGCTTGCTCTAATCCTCAAATCAAAGGCAAGAACTTCTGCAACCCCCCCTCCCCTCTCTATAGTTTAAACATATGCTGTCTTTTCCAACTGTATAACTGTCTTAGTAATGGTCGTTCATTGATTGTGCTCATAATATCCAAAGGTTGTAGATACCCATCTTGATTGCACTGGTGCTTCTCTGATAATTAACGACTCAGATACACTGTACTGTGGAAATAAACACCAGCTGTCCGTGTGGTGGGGCAAGCATCTCAAACATCTACTACATCTCCAAATGTTTTTGCAGTAACAAAACCCCACCACTTACAGTGCCTGTCTTTTCGCTGTTAATTGTGAAGCTTAACGTAGAGCGCTTTGATATTTGATGTATGGGTATTGTAGGGAATACTTTGTGAATCACAAATAGGATGATACATTGTAGTAGGGAAAGAGCTGTCCATCTGAAGCTGAGGCTCAGCCCAATAGTTTTCTTTCTTTCCTGTCCCCAGATTCTTTTCAAAGCTGTTTTATACATGACATGTAATGCGATGGGCTAATTTCAAAATACTTCTCGAATGCAATGCAGGCTTGTTAATAAACTAATTGCTCTTTTCCCTATAGATAGCATATATCGATAATACAAAATCGTCTGAAGTTCATGTATTTTTAATGCATCTGTGTGTTCTGAGGGGTTTGGCTTATTTCAGGAACTCAAATCTTTTAACAGCTTGGGGATTTAGGAGCCTTTGTGGGTGTTACCTTTCTTTTGTTACATCACAGTTTTGTTTCAAGGAGTGATTAGAAGTTTTCTGAATAGCACATTCCCATTAGTTTTTGTTCTTTGTCCGATCTTTAAAAAAAAAAAAAGAAAACTACATTACAGATACTTAAATAAGATATTTGCTTTGAAAGTGAAAAGATGCTTCAATTTGCCAAAATTTAAAAATTTAAATGTCACCAAAAAAAGAAAATTTCTATTGAAAGCATCTCTTAAGAATGTGGGAACGCAGTTTACTACTCGACATCTCAAGTAGTCAGATGTGGAAGTAAATGAACATATTGTATTGATGGCTTATGTATGAAAAAAGCCATTGAAGTGTGTTCAGAGTTCTGTTAAAGCAGTGTTATGTGAGAAAAGATGTAGCAAAGAAAATCTATTATTACTCATTTGAAGTGACATTGTAATTTAAAATGGTAGGCTTTATAACTGAAGAAACAGCATGATTGGTTATACATACGCCTATAGTCACATATGGAGATAGGCAACATTTTTGCTCTGCAGTAATGGTAAGCGTGTACTTTCTTGAGGTAGGAGATTCTGAGGATTGACAATGATGTTAACTGGAGCAGGCAGGACATTACCTCCATGTGATTCATGTGGTCTAAATGGTATTAATTTAATTTTAAAATGATCTTACTCTGAAAAATTTAAGAAGAATAGTGCTGTTAAATTCATCATTATCTTAGGGCTCTGGAAAGCATGAAAAGCCGTCCTCCCCATTTGGTTAGAAATACGTGTTGTTCCTGTTTTACAGACTGGGAGAATGGTGTATCCTTTCTCTGCTTCAGTCACTGCAGTGGGACTAGTTTCAAATGTTTTAGAGGCCAAATGTTAAATTGGTGATGGTGCTGTGTCTACAGTTCAGAAGGTTCCGATTTCTTCCTTCACCTAGTTTTGTCTGTTGATCAGGTACAACTGAATCAATGTTTAACACCTGCAACTATAAAAACCATCAAGTCAACAAGATTTCAATGGCACTGGCTGCACCTTGCTAACATTTAACATTTTAGCCAGGTGTTACTGTGTAGTCAGTCCTTTGACAATGCTTTTAGAGCTGAATAAAGCTGGAAATATGCAGTGGTCTTCATGTTATCTCTCTGAAACAGTCATAGGGGTCTTATGAACTATAACATAGGGTATGTTATGAGTCTTCTTGATGGCTTACAGAAATACATACATTAAAAACATGAATATAAGCAGGTTTTTCCTAATGAAAACCTCTTTTTGAGAACTTCTTTCAGTAAAATATTGAGGATCTCCAAAAATTCTAAAAAAAAACCTTTACTGACTATCCAGTGGACTAACCTATACTGAGGAAACAAGTCAGTTTCTTTCCTTCTGTATTTACTGTTTCAACAGAGTATTTCTGAAAACTGATTGAAAGATACTCAAGTTACTTCATTTTATTTAATACCATTTCTCTACTACAAATTTGAACTTCACTATATTGTGTGTATTATTGAAAATAAGAAACCATTTTCTTTGTTTTTTCTCTGTTACGCCAAACTATTTTAATTTCTCTATTTAAAATAGCAACATCATATATATTTTTATATTAATCACTTTGGCTGAAACTATAATATGAGACTATTGGTTTCTACTGTTTAGTGCAGAACTCTCATTTCAGCATTTTAGAAAACAAGCAGTGTGAGATTGGAGGGAAAAGATAACTTCCAGTTAAATGTGTTGTCTGTAAGTATATTGAAATTAAAATGGCAGTGTTGAATTTGGCTTAGCACTGGCTTGTTGCTTTGGAAGGCTTCCCTCAGCAGTGCTTATTTTCTGTAACATTAATGAGCAATTACTGCACTCTTGCAGTTCACAACCCCTTTTAAGTAGACAGTACTGCTTGTTCCAAATTACAGATGTATTTTTCTGGTTTGCCTGTAGGCTGTTGGTATTTTTGGTGTTTTGGTTTGTTTGCTTTCTTGAATGCAGAGATGTCTGATGTTTTCTAAGGGTTTTGAGAAATGTATAAACTCCTCCCCAAGGGGTTTTAAATATAAAGTTCTGCTTTGATACAGTATGTGTCTTACCTGTACATCTCTCTCTGTCTGCTTGAACTTCAGTCTTAAACTGACAACATTTTGATGTATTTCAAAGAATTCACATTTCCATTATTGAAGGGTTGAGGGTTAGATCAGAAAAGGGTTGTAAGCAAGTAGTCCCTTCTGTAACTGTTTCAGGACTGTAGGTTGATTTGGAATGCTATTTTGGATTACATTTTCATGCTGTTGCTCTTGCATCATTTTCTACTCTAAGGAGTAATTTCTTTATGCATAATTTTGCTCATATGAATGTTCACAGACTGTGACATAACGCTGGGGTTGCAGAGGAGCGTGTTTTGTAGCGATGCTACTTTTGAAGGAGCATCTGCTAAAAGGGAGTTCTCTTGGGACTTAAGTGGTCATTAATGAAGTACTGGCTGCAGTGGGTGCATGCAGTGTATTTGCCTCATCTACCAAAGAGCTTTGTGTTGGGTCATATTAACTGCAGAAACTTAGTAAGCATATAGATGGCATATATGAATGTGACTGCATTGACTTTGAGAGTGCCACCTCAGCAAGTTTGCTTGGTGATATGAAGCTGGGAGGAGTGGCTGATAACCTAGAGTGCTGTGCTTTCATTCAGAAGGATCTAGATAGGCTAAAGAGAGGGGCAGAGGGGAACCTTTTGAAATTCAACAAAGGCAAATGCAGGGTGCTGCCCCTGGGGAAGAATAGCCCCATGTGCCAGTGCAGCCTGAGGGCTGACAGGCTGAAAAGCAGCTCTGTAGAGAGAAATGTGTAAGTCCTGATGGGACACCAGGTTGTCCATGAACCACCAATGTGCCCTTGTGGCCAAGGAGGCTGGTGGTGTTCTGGACTGCATGAGGAAGAACATAGCAAGCAGGTTATCCTTCCTCTTTACTCAGCTCTGATGAGGCTTCACTTGGTGTACTGTGTCCAGTTCTGGTCCAGTACAAGTGGGACATGGAGCTCCTGGAGCAAGCCTAGCAAAGAGCTACTAGAATGATTAGGGGTTTGAAGCACCTCTCCTGTGAGGAAAGGCTGAGGGAGCTGGTCCTGTTCAGCCTGGGGAAGTGAAAGCTCAGGCATAATGATTGGTGGACTGGTGTGCTTGACAGTGAATCCAAACCTGGGAAGTAATTGATTGTCCTCCCCTGTGTTTCCTCTTACAAGTGCTCTGATCCTATGGAAACTGTTACCAAAAAGTGGTAAGAGCCAGGAGTGGAGTGGGGGATATGATGAGGTTTTTTGCATACTGGGTGGAAGAGTGAGACCTTCTGGCTCCTTTTTTATGGAATATGAAGATTCATGGAGGTTGTCTTACTTATCTGAAACAACACAGATAGCTTTTTTTTTTAAAAAAAAAAAAACAAGTGGGTAAACTACTTCTCTCATAACACTTGTTTTTGTTCCAGAAAACGCTTTTCTTTTCCAGCTTCCTTATGTGTGATAACAGCTTTTCAGATTTAGCTCTGCAGCCCATTTTGTTTCTGAATTCGTTTCTTACTCAAGGCATTAGCCAACTAGTGGACAAGGGAGGTGTCACAGGTAAAGAAATGAATGCAGAAGCAGCATTACTCATTGTGAGCTTTGTGGCAATCTTCAGTATAAGCCTTCCTGTTGTTCCTATGAGCCATCCTCAGCAGGAATATTTATTACTCCTCGCATACAAGTTTCTTCTTTCAAATTCTGTCATCCACATGTGTACCACTAACCACAGACCCCTTTCCACTTTTGAAGACCATACTGCTTTCCCACAGACAGGTGCTTGTGGTGCCCCTTTTATACCAAATTATTTCATGTTTCAAACTACTGCTATGTTTTTCTGACTTTGTTCTCTGCACCATTCACCAGTTTTTCCTGATTCCTCTTATTCCCACTTTTGCACAGCTCTTAGCCCTTTCTGTTCACAATATTTGAGAACCATGCTTACAGGTCTCATTCTTCCATAACCACCTGATGTGTTTTCTAAACCATTACAACCCAATATCCCTCACCTTCTATATGTCCAGTTTATAGATGGCACCTATGAGCTGACTTTCAATTCTTTTCCTCGGTTTCTTTCCCAGCTCTTTTCTCAGACCTCCCATTTTTACCCAGAATTTTGTCTGCTTTTCTGCAGAGCTCTGTCTCACTGTATCGAGCCCTTCTGTTTCATGAAGCCCAGTGAATTGAAATCCATGCAGTTCTGCTTTTAGCTGCTTTATCACAACTTTGATCTTACCCATCACCAGCTTCCCCTTATAGTCTCTCCCAGAGGTAAGCCTATCTCCACTATCTCTCTCCTACATATTTTTATTCAGATCTGTGTTTGGGAAGTGAATAGCACCCTTATCACGTTTTTTTGCTGAGCAAGTGCTACATGCCAGGTTCTCCAACATGAGGTCAGTGTTGGATTGAGAACTCAATAGCTTTGTGAGCTTTGGTCTTTAATTCCCTTTCCCTCTTTTTTTTTTATTAGTAATTTGGCTGCTACATGCAGATTCTATCCCACCCTTATAAAATACAGATCATTCTCTTTGATGTACTGCCTATACAGTGCCTTCAGCTAGTAAGACAGCATTTAAATGCATATCTTAGTAATTTTTTGTTATTTAAGTCTTTGTTACTATCTGGCTTTAAGTGATAAAAGTCTGGTTATAGGCATAGAGACTGGTGGTGTTTCTTCTTCTTCTTCTTCCTGTATTATGGGAGGGCAGTTTGTTACAAAAGAGCAGCCCTATAGTCAGAATTTGCACCTAGATATTTCCTAGCCCCCTCTACTCTGCTCTTGTGAGACCTCACTTGGAGTATTGTGTGCAGTTCTGGTGTCCTCAACATAAAAAGGAC
>JASSUY010005928.1:0-29321 GCA_032466535.1 Forpus xanthops | reverse complement strand
AGCCGAAAATCCAAAACACAGTGCTCACCAGCTACTACTTAAAGAAAAATGACTGCTGCTGCTGAACCCATGACAGGGTATGAAGTATTATATCATCAAACCCAAATTATGTGAAACAGCTCTGGAAGACTAACAATAGGGTTGTCCATGTACCTGGAGTTTCAGTATGAAAAAGCAAGTATATAACAATGACAGACTCTAGCAGAGTTTTTCTGTAACACTGTGTTTCAGGGAAGGATGCAGGTAACTTAATGGGCTCCCAGATCACGAATCTAGAATGGCTTTAGGGTTGTGAGATAAAAATTGCTGACATAATTGTCTACAGGTTAAGAAAATGTAAATTTTGTTAGTACATTTGCAGATATTTCAGAAGTGTTCTGTAAAGCAGTGGTGATTACAAGGTATCTGCACCTGTACATAATCATGGTGATGAAATTTCTTACAGGAACAGACCAGTATGTGATGTCTAAGCATAGGTTGGTTCTAAACAGAGCAACAAAATGTTTAATGCTGTTTTCCCTTTAAATTTTCCAGTACATGACATGCACTTAGATTCACTGAGAAGTACAGAAATCCTTTTCTCTCTTCATGCTCTCACTGACAGGAGATAACTATAAATAAGCAATTTTTTTCCCAGTAATGGTTTTTTTGTTTCTGTCTCTTACTGAAGTAGCTGGTCTTTTCCCTCTTTTCAGACTCCCATAGATGAGTTAGCTTTGGCTTTTGAGCACTAAAGGTGGCAGATGGATTGAAGACTAATGATGTGGAAACACACCCTCTCCTGCCCCATGACTGGTGTATATGCAATAGCAATATCTCAACCTGTAAAGCACTTGTGTTTCATACAGCCAACACAGTTAGCTGTGTTACTAGAAAGAAGAAAGTAGCACAAGATATGTATTTTAACATGTAAAAAACCTGTGTAAAGATTAGCGTAGCATAACATTTTGTAGATGGGAAGATAGACTTGAGGCACATTTAAGATGCAAGAGGTATTAGTTTCAGATATGAGAGAGAATATGGAGTGGGAATATGAAATGGATCTAAACTTGATTAATTTTTGCTGATATCAGGCTATTGCAAAACTGAACAGAATTAGAAGGGCCTTCACAGTTCTTGTAGACACAATTTGCTATGACTGCAAAGCGTATTGAAGTCAAATGCTGAAATAGTGGGTATATAAGTTCTGGGTGTTGAAGTAATGCTGAACAGCTAGCTGACAACTGCTTTTTGTGTTTTGTTACAGTATTTGTGGAATCATCCCAGGATTAAGTAGCATCTTTCTGCCACGAATGAACCCTTTTGTCTTGATTGATATTGCTGGAGCTCTAGCTCTTTGCATTACATATATGCTCATTGAAATCAAGTACGTACAGTTGTTTAAAAAAATTAACTTTTGTATCCAGTCAACGAGAAATTGCATTTTTTACGTGGAAGGAATGATCTCATCAAAGCTGTATTTTGTATGAATGGCTTTGCGACTCTGTGAATATGTTTGTCTTTTTTTCAAAGAGGTATAGTTCAGATGAGATCAGTATGTGTAATGTTCTGTGAAGGTATAGCCTTAAAAATAATGAAAAATAATCAAAAGAAAATTCTTATGCTTTTAAAAAATGTAAATAGCTCTTTTCCTTTAGCATTGTTCTTTCTTTCTAGCAACTATTTTGCTGTAGACACGGCCTCTGCTATAGCAATCGCTTTGATGACATTTGGTACCATGTATCCCATGAGTGTCTACAGTGGGAAAGTACTACTCCAGGTAAGGCAGTGTCAGAAAACAAGGTATATTGTGGTTTCAGTGTTGTTAAATATCTTGTTTAAAAAAGCAAAACAAAAACCAACCAAGCATGAAGTATGTTTAAGCATTTGCATGGGAAGTGTCCCCAGGAGAATTTGTGACATGATGGGAGAATTTCAAGGGCAGTAGAAGTGTGCATCACGAATTTGTTTTATGCCATTGGTCTCCTATGTGGGTAGATCAGACTTAAAGGCTTTCTTACTTAAACAAGGCCAGTTAATCTTTATTATAACTTTTTTCCTTCTTTTTATTAAAGACAACCCCGCCTCATGTGATTGGCCAGTTGGATAAACTTCTTAGAGAGGTAAGTCAGTGTATAATACTTAACAGAGTGTGCACAGCTAACATTAAATAAGCATTTAGGAGTATGAAGTGGTTTTGTGAGAAGATTGCAAAAGAATTACTTTCTTTTATGTTTTAGCTGTATGTAGCAAATGTGGATCTTGCTCTCTAACATGAATAGTGTCATTCAGGTATCTGTAACAAATCTGTTAAAGTAGAACAAATAAACTGAACTTGAGCTACCGTTGAGTGGTTTGCAGATGTGGTGCAGGGAGGAAAAGGAGTAGAGACAGCTGTTGACTTATAGCATGTCAGGTTTAGAAAACACTGCAATTTGGCAGCAAGAGTTACTTGAAATTAGTTACTTCAACCACTTTTTGGATGGGTTCGAATGTTCAGGGGTAGCAAAAATACAGTAGGTAAGCATTAGCGGCATCATTAACAGACATCATCTGTTCTGTGTATGGAAGCTTTTATTTTGCTGCTGAAAATTATATATTATTCAGAGATGTGTAAAAGTACATTTCCAAAAGGACTTGAAACATTCTTTCTAATTTATTTTCATATTTCTGGGTGTTTGCTTAAAATCAGGTTTCAACTTTGGATGGTGTCTTGGAGGTTCGAAACGAGCATTTCTGGACCTTGGGGTTTGGCACATTGGTAAGTTACGTTTTTATTGTCTTTTTAGCCTCTAAAAAAAAAGGTTGAGAGTTATTAATTTTTTATTTAAATTAAGTATTTCTTCTGCAGTCTTAAAAAAAGTGGAGTTAGTACTCAGTACCTGTGATTTATTGCTAAACTTCCCTTGTCCATCCTGGGTTTTTTTAAGTTTTGTTATTGTTTAATATTAATTATGTGTATTGCAGCTCTGGAGAAAAACATGTATTTTGCAAAGGTGGGATTTCTTTTGTATTTTGGCAGTGAAGAAAACCTCAATCAATAGTAATTTTTCAAATGGTATGTTAATGTAAATTGTCTCAGAGGGGAGAAGAGGAAAACTGTAAACCTTCAGGTACCAAAGCTCCACAATAGAATTGTGTTTTCAGCATTTTTCAGGGAGGGGATGAAAAAAAGCACTTACAGTTGTGTACTGATATTCTGAAAGCTGAAAGAACTAAAGGGTTTTTTTGTGATCCAGAATGATCACACAGATCTCAGTTATTCCTACGGTGATACATGTATGTTGTTACAGGCAGAAAATTAAGACCTGTAGAATTTTTCTCTACTTCTGAATTCTTCAGTGTGTTACCCTTCTAAGGAAAAGAAAGAGGTAGCAGGTCTGACTGGCTGATGTGGAAATAACTTTCGGTTTACTATTCTGCCACCTATAATACTGAGTCACAGCATTGTTGGATTGATCAGATGATTATAAAACCATTGTATGCTTATTTACTCATGGGCATCTTCAAGCTTGTAGTAGAAACTTCCTGAGACCTGGATATATTTTCAGCTGCTCTATCTGAAGTAAAAATGGCTTACATAGCACAAGCTGTGACCCATGTTCTTTATTAAATATGAACTGAAAAAGCATGTGAGAGGTTTTGGTTTTCATCCTGTTCTCTTCTGCAGCAGTAGTACAGAGTGAATGGGGTAATATCAACTGGGAAGAAGACAGAGGCAGCCTGCAGTCCAAGAGAAACTCATAGTATGAATTCCACAGCAGGCACTGCCTCTGTTCTTGCATATGGTCCTGATCTGAGCTCTGTGTGTTGTCCTCTTGCCTGCTCCAACAGCACAGGGATGACACTCTTTCCTAAATATGGCATACAGACTTTGCACTTTGTTCTTTTCTTGGGACATGTGTTTTTCCCAGCTGTTGCCTTTCTTTTCCTGACGTCACATGTTGTATTTTATAATTTGCTTTTAAGACTCACTTTTCCTGAATGGTGATATTGATATGTTCATAAAAGATAAATGCATTAGGAAAGATCAAAATATGTCCTAATTACAGAATTAGTAAATATGTTTCACAACTTAGTAGTCTCCACTGTGAATTAAAGGTTTTTGTGTAATTCTCTGCAGGATAACTTATCTCATCTTGAATTTATGTGAAGAATCTTTACTGAAGTAACATTTAACAGCCAGCTTGTTTCTATCACGTTCTAGGCTGGATCAGTACATGTCCGAATTCGGAGAGATGCAAACGAACAAATGGTACTTGCCCATGTCACTAACAGATTGTACACATTGGTCTCTACCTTGACTGTTCAGATTTTCAAAGATGACTGGATCAGACCTACCTTATCATCTGTGCCGATTGCAAACAATATTCTGAACATTTCGGATCATCATATTATTCCAATGCCATCTTTAAAAGCTGCTGATAATTTGAACCCTGTTACATCCACTCCAGCTAAGCCTGGCAGCCCACCACCAGAATTTGCTTTTAATACACCAGGCAAAAATGTGAGTCCAGTCATCCTTTTGAACACTCAGACAAAGCCCTATGGATTGGGCTTGAATCATGGATCTGCACCCTACAGCAGTGTACTCAACCAAGGATTTGGAATACCAGGAATGGGAGCAACTCAAGGATTCAGAACTGGTTTTACAAATGTCCCAAGCAGATACGGAACCAACGCTCGTGATCAACCCCGACCGTAATAAACACCATTATTTATTATACTTAAGGGTATTGACTTAATTCTTTTATTACCCAATTTTTATAAACATTTGGAATGTCAGATCATTCTAAATGGCTGGGAACAAGTGCATTGTTCATATTCATGAAATGGTTTAACTGCAGTTTTTTCTTTGCATCAGCAGCCGCCTGTGTAATGTCCCAAATATTTTCCAGACATAAGATACTTCACAGGTAGCTTTTATAGAGTGTCCATTTCTGTTCAGCTTTTTCTTCACTTTTCTTTATTTTCCCAAGAATGGATTGAGATACAGCACAACTCCATAGAGAGTAAAATTGTGACCAGGCAGCATTTTTTTTTTCAAATGAGAATTGCTTAATAGAAACTATTAAGCAATTCAGCATTAAATTCACTGAATGCTGAATAGCTGAGAAAATAGGAAATTGCAGAAATACAAGTTCCAGTTTGTAGATGTTTTGATTGCTGTATTAAGCCATCTTTTGACAAAGTCACAGTTAGTTTTAGTTGCAGAACTCCATCAATATTCATATTGTGGCCATTGTGAAGACAGTCTGGCATTTCAGATTCTAATTTGTTTTGTGGGACTGTGTTTTTACATTTTTATTGATGCTTTTACAGAAATTCAGATGGTTCAGCAACCATTTTCTGGTTGTAAGTATTCCATATTCATCTCTGATATCTCTCCTGTTTGGTTTAACTGCAAAGTTATTTATCAGTATCCTGGGAAATAAAATATATCACACTTGGACCTTACAAGCACTTCTTTTCTACAATTAACTCTATTAAAGATACAGAGCAAATGGCTATATTGTTTCTGAAGCCAGTATTTCATTTTTGACTATGGAAAGTATTCTCTGATTTGATTGGGACTTTGTATTTTTCCTCTTTGTATTTTTTCTGTAGTTTCAGAGGGAAAAGTATCTATTTCTATTCCTGGTTTATATCCAGAGTACTGCTCAGTGATTGCTGACAGTTAGTTCTAGGTAATTGCTCGAGTGTTTAACCTTGGGGGCACACTTGGAACGTGACTGCCAAACTTGTCTCTGCTTTTGTATTGTTTTGCTGTACATCTAGAAGGCTGTATTTCTTTAGGGCCTCTCTCAGAAGCTCTTCCCTCTGACTGCTGTCTTTTTCTTCACCGCTTTGATAACAGGGAAAAACCTTTTAGAAATACTTCTATTTTTTTCCCTGTTCTCCTGTGAAGTATCTTACAATTCCCTAGCCAATTCCTCGTCTGCACTTTCTTCAGCATCTCTTGGCTGTTGAGGAGTGGGTTGCCCATTCCTGTTTCACCTGCAACTCAGGGTGCTCTATATTGGCTTCCACCTTGTTAATCTATATGCTAAGTCAGTCTGTCCATTTGTCCAAGAGCTGTAGTATCTCAGGGACTCCAAAGAGATTATGTTACCTGAAGATAATGAGTTTGATACAGAAATCTTTCTCTTGTAGAACTGAGTTGAGAAAACAGCCTTCATTTGAATTTTAAAGTTCTATGGCCTCTGCACACTGGCTGAGGATTTATTTTTCTGCATAAGGACATTGTTTTCCTCTTTTTTTTTCCTTTTTTCTTTTTTTCCCCTCCATTACCTGTATTTCTTACTCCAGTGCACAGAGGAGGACGTCACTTTTGCAAGCAAAGCAAGGTGGCATTCTGCATGATGGTGTCTTGCTGGGATGTGTGAGGCTGAGGGTAGTGTCCAGGCTGCCATTGGTATACAGTCCATGTAAGCTACAAGTAGGGAATCTAGTTCTGTACTTCATTTGCAGCAAGAGTAACAGTTTTGTTACTGTTAGAAAATGTAATAACCTGGGAAGCTTGCATTTACAGATTGCAGTGAACTTACAGCAGTTGGTCCTGTTTCTATAAGGTCAATATTAGCTCAGTAATCACCTTTGTTTCATTGCTCTGTCTTTATGTGTTATTCCACATGCCATTGCTGCATGGAAATTCGCTGAAGTACAAAACAGATTCTCTGTACCTCTCAGGTGCTGAACTAGACTGCATTCTACAGCATCTGCGACACCTTAGAGCCAGCAGAATGTTTACAATATACCACTCTCATGTGGCCTATTTGAGAATTGTTCCTTACTCCAGTTTCATAACCAAACACCCTTTTTCTGACGTTTTAAGTACATTGTATTATACTGATTGCATGCCTACTTGTTTTTAGTAGAAAATTAAAGCTCCATTTTATGAAAAAATGAAGCTGATCCTTGATTTAAGGTGAGAAGGGAGAATGAGAATTCCAGAATTCTGAGTGCAATATAAGCACTTTAACAAAACTATTTTTTGAGTGATTGTTTACAATATATATCATATGTGCAGATGATAAAGATTCTTTTAGAGATTAGAACAGCTTTTTAGCTGCTTTATTGTTATAAATATATTAAGAATATTTGTTAAATCAACACAGAGTAAAATGTCTCCTTTTATACGAGGAAAATAAAATCAGTGTCATCTTTAAATGACAAGGAAAAAGTGTAAATTTGTGTACAAGATTTTATATTTTTATAAGTGATTGTTTAAGTGATGCTCTTGAGTGATACTTCAGCCTCAGTGAGGAGATGTGTGAAACTTCAGAACTGTTTTTCTGGGTCTGCTACCAGGACTTGGGTCCTTGTAAAAATGCTACAGAAAGCATTTTTACTGAATTTTGTCTTTTCTAATTGTATTTTGCTGTTAGGTGGTCACAATCTAAATGTTCTGAAATGTGGTGAATAACAATTGCTAATTTATTCTGTCTTCATTCCTAGTGATAGGATTGCTGCCCCAGCTACAGCATAAAAGAGGACTGGTATTCGCTGTCATTTCTGTCTACCAGAGAATTTGGCATTTTTACTTATTTAACTTATTCCAGCTGTGATTCCACAGGATCACTACACTTGTAGGTAAACGCATCAAGCTTTAGAGAATTTGAGGGGCATGTACCATTACCTAGCATAAAATACTTGTGAAAAAACACACTGCTGTGATACAAAAGGAGCTGGACCACCCACTGCAATACAAGTAACTTAATGTATGGAGAGTTTTGCAGCTTTACCTGTTGAGTCATGGCTCCTGAGTTCGTTCTGTTCTGTGCTCCCTTCACCCAGGTAAAATCCCCATTCAGCTTTGGGAGCACTGTTGACAAGTGACAGCCTCTCAAGGTGGTAGATTGATGCTTTTTATTCATTTCTCTTCTTCCCCCCTCTCCCTGACTGAGTTATGACAAGTGCTATTCAAGGAAAGAACCTACACAGCAGTCCTGCTGATCTGGGTAATGGCTGAATTAGTTGAAGTCCTTCAGTTGATTTCCGTCCCCTGTTGCCTCCCTCCAGCAGGGATAGGGAAACTGTCCAGGGATAGGTGCTCCAACATAAAGCCTGTCCCTGAATTTTGAAGTGACTGTCCATACTGTGTATGTTCGGATCCTACAGATCTGAAATATACTTGGTGATATTTGGTGTTGAAACTGAGGGTGGAAAAGATACCAGTCCTGGTATCCCTTTTTTTGTTTTCTGGGTATTTTATTAAATGCATAGACATTATCCTGCCTGCTTGTTCTCTCCTGCCCCAGTAGCAGTGAGAACCCACCTTGCACCATGTCTTTGCTTTACTGACTACGTCAGGGTCTTGTGCTTTTGGGAGCTTAGATTCCTGGATTCACATGATTACTGGGCTGATGTAAGCTTTCCTTCCAGTAGTTACTTTTAAACAAGCAATGGATCATAAAAATTGCTAAGATGATGACCCTCCCCTCAGGGGCACCCTTTCCAGGGCTCACATCTGGTTAAGAGATGGCCACCTTTTCCTGTACAAAATAAACCCCTTCAAAACCTGAAGGGGGGAGAGAAACCTCTTTGCCTCTTCATGTTTCGAGAACCATTGAATCGTGTTACACCAACCTGGATCTCATTTCTTAGCCAACTGAGTGAAGTTAAATCAAGAGAACTGCATGCTGAAGCAGTGAGGTGTGGGTGACAAAACTGGTATGCCAGAGACTTGGTGTACTACATGATTGATTCAGAGTTTCAACTAATTCTTACTACAGACTTTTTAAACTAGACTTTTCCCAGTTATAACAACCCTCTGATCCCACATGTCATAATGAAGCTTGTTGTAAATTGACTTTCAAGTTCTTAAAGAAGCAGACTAGCAGTTCACATTGCAAATGCATACTGAATTTTCCAAAGGCTCTGAAAAGTATTAAGTAAAACAAGAGTTCACCTGTAGCTGTGAAATTAGCCACACACACTCATTATTTGTGTTTCTGTATATAGCCTTTTGGTTACCTCTATTTACCAGATAGGTTGGTGCAGTAAGTGCCTTATACTGCTCAGTGTAAGTATTCGAACTTCAGATTTCATTTAGTTGTTTAGAATGTTTTCTCATGGGCTGAAGTGGAGGAGAATGTGGTAGCAAAGAGTTCAAATAGCTTTGATGTGTTTACGCAGAGGTACAGCAGGATCTGAAAATAAACACATCTGCCCAGGTTTTAGAATTTTCATTCTATTTCAGAATTTGTGTGCAGAACAGAAACACTTCTTACAATGTTGAACTGACAAAGAAGCATGAAGTGCTTAACTTTCACCTTGAGTAACAGAACCAGATTGAATTTCATTTTCAGGCTCTCCTGTAAGACTAGAATTTTACACCTTTGCATTGCTGTAAATACATATTTTGATTGCGACTTTAAAACATGTAAGTATTATCTTAGGTTCAGAAATGTTTGCTTTAGGAAAATGGTAATGAGGCCAAATCTGACATGCCTACAAATCTGTAACTTATTTCCTTTCTAAATCTCTCTGCCTGGGACAGAACTTTCTAATGAAGAAGTTGAGAGCAGTAAAATATTGACTTGTTTTACTTCTGTTCGTTGTCTACCACCTTGATATTTAACTTTCTTTTTCAGCTGCTCTCATCCTTTCCTCACCAGTGGATACCATAATTCTGTAGGAGCTTTTGAATACTGCTCTTCTCCTATTGATTCCTATTCCAGGCTAGATTTTTTGCAGTATTATACTAAACTTATTGAATAATTCCAATATGGAATGTAAAAGCTCTGGGTTGTTAAACTGGTGAGTATCTTTTTCTGATACAGCCTATGGCTTGTCATTACTTAAACTGTCCTCTTGCTTCTGAGTCTTGTACTTATTTTACTCCTGATAAATAGCACTGTACCTTTACAAGCTATGGTTTCATATAAATACAATTTTTAAGTGATCACTTTCCTAGTATTAAACCAGCAAGTTTGTGGTATTGTTTTTTTTTTTTTCATTTTAAATCAAACTGTGAATGATACATGAATGAATGGTGTGTGCTGGGAAATTGCTCCCACGGAACACCTACTCTTCTATTATATCTCTTGTGTTGCAGTCAAAGCACGGTGGGGGGAAGCCCCCACATACCTTCCTTTAGCATCACTCCCTACCACCCATAAAATAGTATCCAACAAAGACAGGGAGAAAACTGAATTTCTGTTATTTCTGTTTGCTGGTGGCTGTCTGTCCACAGACAAGAAGCCCTTGCAGCCCTCCTTGTGGGGGAAGGAGGAAAGGGAGCAGTGAGGATGAAAAAGCCCTTCTGTGTGTCAGGAGTTGCAGCAGTTCATTTCAGGAAGAGGTGATTTAGTTCAACCCACAATAGAAATCTGTTTTAGTGTGATTTATGCCTCTTTTGATAATGTGTTCCATTGCTAAGCACTTCCCAGTTGGGTCACACCTTGTGAAAACTAGCTAATGCTTAAGTCAGGAGGCATTCCCTCCTGGATTTTAATATGTGACATAAACCAGGGATAACCATCTGGAAAAATTCTGGGGTTTTATTCAGAGGTAAAATGTGGAAAGGTCAAATTCTTTTCAGGCTGAAACTAATTCTTGTTTAATGCTATCTTGTTTGGCTACATAGAACATCGGGCCAGGAACAGCTGAATCAGTAATCTGTCTGGCAAGATCATTATATTTTTCTTCACTTTAGTCTTTCGAATGCAGTTAAATGGCAAATGTGAAGATGGACAGTGTTTCGAAAGGAGAATGACCTGTTGCCTTCTTGTCTCTCACAGGTTTAGATATTCCAGTACAAACACTTGCAGGATTTTGCTGAGATTGTCAATAGTGGTTTTGTCAAGGTTTTCTTCTGTGTCCTCCATGGTATGCCATACTGCAGGAAAAGGGGATGGAATCAGATGTAGGACTGGAACTCCTATAAAAGGAAAGTGAAATTTGGAGAAGACATATTGCAGATGTTCTGTTAAGCCAATAAATATGTCACCATTTAACAAAAGAATCAGGTAACTACTCGAAAAGTGTTGGTTTTATTGGACTTGAGCCCTGCCTTGATACAAAAAATAGAAGATTCACAGAGTCGAAAAGCCATTGAGCAGGAGACAGTGACCACAGCTCAATGAAAAGAGCACTCACTTAAAAGCGGAGCGGTGTAGCTGATCTTGTGCCTGCTTCCAGAGCTGTGCACCAATTTTACGTTGCTAAGTAGTTAACAGAGCATAAGCAATGGCAAAATTAGGGGCTGGATATGAAGATACCTTCCTCTTTTCCTAAGTAGATACCCTTTTCAATGAACTAGTGTAACCTTCCTTTTTGGTTAACTCTTCTCTGACAATACAACTCTTGTACAGCAGAAAACTTCAATCAGAAGACTTTACTGTATCTACTGCCCTTCAGCACACTGTAGTTGTGAAGATGCTTTGCTGAGTGCCTGAACAGAGAAGGACATCACATCCACTCTTGAATGAACACAAAGTTGGGGACTAAGGCATACGTGTCTGCCATGAGAAATACTTGGGGGAAAATAAGCTTGAAAAATAGGATCATATGAACTTGCTCATTTATTAAATGACGCATTTGTTACTGAACTTGTACTTTAAAATATAAGAGCTTCCAGTACCTCTTAATAGAAATGGAATGTGGTCATCTTCAACCAAGCCTCGATAGGAAGTAGCCTGGAAATACTGCCTTTCAATGTGGTGGTTCTTCAATAGCTTCATGTTGTGTAGCTCCTGCTCTGTAATTCACATTGAAAGTGACTTACAACTTTTGGGCAATAAGAAGCATGTTAGCACATTTGATTATTTTTAACTCTCACATGGAAGCTTTTTCCATCAAGGAAGAAAAGGGAGATTGTAACTGTCTTTTGCATTTGTTCATTACTTAGGAGACCTCAACATTTGGTGCTATTACTGTCACTTTACAGAAGAAGGAACTAAAACAGAAGTGAAGCAGTTCTAAGTGTTCAGTGCCAATCAGTTATAGAACCTGTTTTGTGGTTTCTAGGTGTCTGGGAATCTTCCCCAGTTATTTTATTAAATAATAAAATCTTCATATAAGTTTAATATGCACCAAATATAACATTTAATAATGTAAGTATTAAAACCATAAATCAGAAAAGTAACCTAAAAATCTGATTTACAGGACTTAATGCGTTCAGAAACTACACACTAAGCATTCAAATTCACCAAAAGCCTGTACCTCAATCCTTACCAATTGCTTGAAGCCTCTGAAACCATCGACTAGTGTTTGGAAAATAACTGGGAAAGACAGGGTTTGGTGCACCAATTAAATCCAGTAGTACAAGCAGGTCCTACAGAAGAAAGAATCTTTAAAGCAAAATTCTTTATATTACTACACCAGTACTAACAGAGATCAGCAATGAGACATCTTTGTTCCTGTATTATGACTGGCTCTTCAATAGCTCTGGCCTTTCTAACATAATGCCTGAGAAAAACTTGTTAGCAGAACCTGATTCCAGTCTGACACATTTTGCCGTTTTTCTGAGGAAGAAAAGGTTGGCTATTTCTCTGCTCCTTAAGCTGAAGCAGACTGCATTGCTTTGGTTGCATTTTGTGTTTTATATCCCTTTAAAAGAAAAACTACGGTAGGTGGAGAGAAAGAAGAGGAAATTGCTTCTTCCCTGGAGAATAGCACTCTGTCAAGAGAAAGACATTTTATGAGTCATAAGACACAGTGACAGAAGAAAAGTGTCTCAGCAGTGAGTAGGGAAACCAGAAGGGAGCAGACGACCAGAATTTTAGTGGGAATCAAAGGGAAACAGCTTGCTGTAGCTTATGGCTTATCTAGGGGAGATTTGCTCACAGATGGATACTGTGTGCTCTCTCCTAATCACTTTGAATTATCTCTTAAAGAGGGTGGGTATTCTAGTTTATATTCTAATAAATTTGTGTATTTTGGGTTTTCTATGACTTCTCCTCCATACTTGCACAGAAAAGGTCTAAGCAGGTTCACCTGAAAAGCTCTTGCCAACTCTGTTTTACACACCTCATAAAATTGCCCCAAGCTCGCTTTTTCCTTTAACTTTGGTGAGATTCATGGTTTCCTGGTAATTTGGGCATTAACTAACTGGATAATGGAATAACAAAAGCAATTTACTCCTGCCCATCAGGGACGGAAAAGCTACTTACCATGCCCTGCAGCTGATTTGTGGTGGTTGACCCAGGTGGATGTGGAGTAGATGCCATTTTCTGAGCTAGGTGTTGAGATCCGTAGAGGGAATCAGAAGGGGACCACTGGACAAAGGCTTCTTCACCATCAAAAAAAATGAGCTGAAGTGAAAGGTCTGGTCTTGGTGCTGAGCTGGTCTGTTGGAGGAAAGTAGAAGTAGCATAAGTGACTCTGGCCTGAACAGGAAATAAAGGACAAATACTGTAGTCATATAAGCCACATCAGTAGAGGTATATTTTCAAGGTACCCTATGCAAACCCTCTTATGGCTGTATAATAGTGGTAGTGATCACTCACCTAGTGCAGTGACATGTTCTGCAGTCTGGTATCATTTGGATACTGGTTAGAAGCTTTATTTCTGACTTAAGCAGACGTGCTGAGTATGTTGAGACAGGTCTGCAAAAGCAGGAACATCACCTCAAATAGCAATGAGATGTGTCAGCAGCAACACCTGATGCAAGTGCTAATGCTATTCCTTGCTAGTGCCCCAAAGGAGTAGTATCTCTGTTGCAGCTGTGCATCAGTGGAGGTGAATTATGGATTTGTAGAGCTGATGTGGGGTTTTTTTGAGGGACAAAGAACAGTCAGTCATGAGAAGAATGACCATTTCTTTTCCTTCAGGGGAACTTGCAACCACTGAGGCAGCTCTACCCTAAAACCAAAGCAGAGAACGGAGCACATACACTTTTCTCTTTCAACAACCAGAAATATCACAACAGTAAACTGAGCATATATGATTCATGTATTTAAGGTCACAAAGGAGACATTGTGTGGAATTTATTCCCATGTAGAAGGAGGGCTTTTTTTCTCTGTTTACTAACTGAAGCTTTCTTTGCACTGGCAGCATTCCCTAATAACCTACAGCATGGCTAACCCCTGTTTGGTTCCGCTATATAAACATGTTGGGAAACTGTAGTCTTGGCAGTTGCTATAAATGTTTTAAGTGTCTATGAATTAATGCTATTTCAAGTGAAATTGCATGATGTGGTTAATAAGGTGGGGCCACTGGCAACAGTCATGTCCTGTATGGGCTACAACTCCCAACTAACTGGAGCAGATCCAATATAAACAGTAGTAGAAAACGTGTATAAAATATTGCTCACACAGGCAAGATAGATAGGATTGATTGTATGCTCATAGTGATATATGGATTTCTCTAATGGCAATGCTTTGTTGCCTTTTGTCCTTTGCACAGGACAGAGGTCTTTTGATAGCAGTCATTTTGCATTATGGAGGAAACTGTATTAATGCCATTTGAATTTTAGAAAGTAATATTTGTATTATTATTATTACTGTTTAACACATTCTCAGGTCTGAATAACAGCTGTCTTAGCCCTTTACTTTAAAACTTACTCTCTGTATCTGGAGAAACATCAAGATAAAAATCACAGCTTCAAGTCCAAGTATAAATAGATGTGGCTGAAAACATAACAAAGTCTGTTATGCTACCATGAGCAGAGCAGAAAGGTCATAGTTAATGTATTAAGCAGATGGATCCCAAAGTATATTTTATTAACGGACTGTTCAAATAGTATCCTGTACAAAGTCATTAGATTGCCTTTTTGTCAAATGCTGTCAGCTTACATGATAAAAGTTTAATCAAAAAATGATACATTACTTGCAAAAAACTTCCAGTCTTTAAGTCAGTGTGCAGGTTGTTCCATAAATAGCCATCAGGCAATTTTGTTCCACCATAAAGCTTCTAAATGAACGCGTCTGTATTATGAGAGTCCTTTGTTTTGTGAGTAAAAACATTGGCATATTCTTAATCTTATAATTCCTAAATATTCTGATATCAGAAGGCACCAGATCAGTTTCTGGAAACAACTGCCGACAAGTAATCTTCATACCTGACCTCAGTGTCTTCCTGACACTTTGTAAAGCGTTTAAGAGACCTTTTCCCTGGGAAGCTCCATTGGAGTACGAGGATTCTTCTGGAAAGAGCAAATCCTGAACCAGTAGATGGCACTCACGAACCTGTAATCTTCTAGCTTCCAGGGCGAGGAGGATCAGATTATTTTGCCTGCCAACGGCCTCGCTTTGAGGCAGATTTCCATACCAAAGGTAACACAGACTAACAATATACTATTACTATTGTTACATAAATAAACTATTCAAATTGACAAAGGAAAAGAAGAACATCTTGATATCATTATGAGAAGATGAGTCTAACTCTCCTGTTCATGTCTCCCAAGACAGAATACAACTGAGAGATTTTAAAAATGCAAGATTAAGAAAGCAAAGATCCTTGTCAATGACCCTAGATGTTATTGGATATGATAGGGCTTCTGAGTGTGGGGTTCTGTGCCTTTTATGTAGAAAGTAGGATTCTATCTTGGCAAGTCTATGAAGCATGTACTATTCATGTATAAATTGTTATTTTTATATACTATATATTTATGGGGTAATTTTTAGGTAGCCACCCTTTGCATAAGTTTTATTGTGATAATGTACTCCGAAGGAGTAGATACAGATCTCTGTTCTGTTCTTTAAGTCAGTGGGAGTTTTTCTACAGCAAAGCAATCAAAGAATCAGGCACACAGGCTATGTGAGAGAACATGGAAGTGCCCTTGAGGCCTATTGCTGTAACAAACCCAGATTAAAATGAAACAAGCAACCTACCTTGATTAGCTGAAGCTTGTTATCCAGGGCACGTGCCAGCTCCAAAATCATAGCACAAGGCACAGCTGAATCAGTTGCTCCCACAAACACTCTCTCCTGCCATTGATGCCCAAAGAACTTTGAGTCGTAGTGGCAGGCTAGAACCAGGTGCCGTTTTGCAGAGGGGTTGAGAGTGCTGATAATATTTGAAAACGTCTGATATCCATATGGTGTGTACCTCTGAAACGTGTCTTCTTCAATTTCCCAGCCAGCCTGTAATCTTTGAAGACGGTGCTTGATATGCTACAATTAAACGGAAAAACAACCACATTAACATTGCTTGCTTCAGAAAGATGTTGCAGACAAGTTGTGCTTAGTTATCAGTGGCACTTGGGCTTATTTCTGTAAGTTCTTTGTATTTTTAAAAGATAAGTTTTACAGCAAAAAGTTGTAATGTCACTATGCAAAATGAGCAACATCTTTGCTACCTTAGCCTATGGCTGGCTAAGGTGCTTTCCATGTCTCCCTTTTGTCTCTTGTTTTTGGAGTTTGAAGGTGCTTTGAGCGATTGCCTGTTAATATGACGCATTTGGATCTTGACCTCTGAAGTTTCCAGGCAGGTGGTTTTTGAGGTGCCACCAGAACAGTATTAACATTTACTTCTTCAAATCCAAACTCAGTTGTGACCTTAAATTAAATATCAAAAAGGGCTGCAGAGAACTTGATCTGACAGTTACCACACAGATGTCACAGCAGCATAAAAAAGATGCTAGGTTTTTGTTTGTTGGCTCTAGGGGCTGGGGGTGTGTGTGTTTCCTTTTTAGTCTTTTTAGCTTCTGTGAGGTATCTGCCTTTCAGGTGACACAAGCTGCTTATAAGGCTGTAGGAGACAGTCTGATTCCTGTAAATTAAAGAAAGAGTTAAACATTTCAGAACAATGTTTTAAAAATTAAATCCTGTACGTGTAACTTATGTAAAGATAAAGATTAAGTCAGGGACTACATAAAAGACATCATTCATTTTAGGTATCATTCTACCTAAAGAGAATATCTGCAATAACAACCCCAGTTACGCTTAGTAAAGAGTTCTGGCTGATTCTTATTAGAGGGTTATCTCTGCTAACCAACTTATTTTTATGTGTCCCTAGAGTGCTGCTTCAAGTCATATTCCTCTCTCTTTAAATAAACATTAGGAAAAGCCTCTAAGGGGTAAAAAGAAAATTGACTTTGAAGACTTGTCCCGCTCTTAGTGAAGTCAGTGGGAATATTGCCATAAATGTTAGTGCTAGAACAAACTTCCATTTTGTTTGTGGTCACCCTATAAAAGCTCATTCGGTGTTGTATGACTGTGCTATCTGTAGGCAGAGCAAAGACGTCTGTGATGGATTATGGGGAATATACAAGCCTGAAAGGATTTCCCAGTGTCCACTAGCTATAACTCTTACTAGTCTTCTCCCTTTTTCTGTGTCTTAACAAAGAAATGTCATCCCTTTCAAAGTCTGTTGTGCTTTGACAATGAGAACTCTTCCTTTTTAACTCTGGCAGGGCCCTACTTTGGTACATGCTGTTACCTTGTAACAGGATGATCCTACTTTGAACACAACTTGTGGTTTTCTAGCCTAGGCTCAGATAGTTTTTTTTTGTTTTTCTTACTCTTTTCCCTTTCACTTGGCTGCCTTCCAGGGTATCACTAAAGAAACCACAAAACTATAGCGACATGTGTGCGCACACACACAGAGCACAAAAAAAGCTGCATTTTTCCAGTCTACCAATTGCAGAGTGGCAAATAATCTTCTTGTAGTTAGGGCTGCCTTGGAGCTGTTGAATCACTGCCTGGAGGGTAGATAAAGGCTAATGAGATGGTATGAATGTCTTCTAGCAAGATCAACTCTACCACTGTTTAGTCTCCTGCTTAGACAATATAATCCAGAGCTATCATGGCACATGGACCTGAAGATGCCACCACTATGAGTGCAGGGCAGCAACCTGGTTGTGTGGTAACTTCCTGCGGCTCAAATACAATGTGCTGGAGTAAAAGCTTGGGCTAAGTGCAATCTGGATATTTTACCCCAGCACAAACTCACTGCTGTGCTTGGGCCAGAAGAGCTGATGTGGCACTTGGGCCACTGCCACACTTTGTCATTTTGATTTGTTTCACCTGCGTGCCCTTTTGGGCATATTTGGTCCCTTTCTGTGTTGATGCATGCATCTGAAGCAGCACTGCAGGGCAGTGTAACAGCACAACACCTCTACAGAGAAAGGGTGGTTGGATGTCATTTAACTCATCCCCTTGTATGGTCCCAAAAGGTTTGAACTGGTGACCAAAAAGCTGCTCATGTGAGGGAAAGGGCAACAGTTGTGTTGTGCTCTGGTTATCAAACCTGAGGCAGGGTATTTAATTTATAAGTTTAAAAACAGGCAGTAGGGTTTTTTTGCATCATGCTATGCAGCCTAGGAAATAATGTCAGCTGGAGTGCAAGCTGTGTCATGTAGGCTCTATGCAGTCTGGACCTGAGCAATGATAGCGTTTGTCCCGCCAAACAAAAGCAATGGGTCTGTCCCTTTAGCTGTCACTAAAGGCACTACTAGAATATAAATAGTAGATGCTGCCTTACCTGTCGTACGATATAATTTCCTTGTGATCCCGAGTATCTTTCTATCAGCATAGGGCGTAAATCATTCTCCCACATTTCAGAAACATCTGTGTTTGCCTCAACATTTTTGATAGCATCAGCATGTAAAATTCTTGGTTGGTGAGAATACTGTATGAGGGAGAAAGAGCCAAGACTGTTGTAACTATTACTAGACCTTTTTAACAGTAGTATTCTCCAGAATTATGGTAATGTGGTTGTCGTCGTTTAAGGCCCTCAAACAGTTCTGCTCACTCACTCCCCCCTCTTTCTTCCCCAGCCCTGGGGGAATGAGGAGGAGAATCGAAAGAATGCGACTCCCACAGGTTGAGATAAGAACAGTTTAGTAACTAAAGTATAACATAAATCATTGCTACCACCAGTAATAATAATGACAAGGCAAATACGAGGAAAGAATACAAGCGCTCAGCAACAAATTTCCACCCAGCCTGAGCAAGCAGTGCACCCCATCAGTTGATACCAATTTGACCACGCAGTGCACTCTCCATCGCCTCATACCAAGTCTGACCACTCAATACCTCCCCCCATCCTTCCGGGTCTCCTCTCTGTTTCACATCCTGAGCATGACGTGCTGTGGTATGGAATACCTCTTTGGTCATTTTAGGTCAGGTGCCCTGTCTCTGCTTCCTCCCAGCTCCCCCTCCTCCCTGGCAGAGCATGAAACTCAGAAAGTCCTTGGCCAGCCTAAGCATTCTAAGCCATAACTATAAACACTGGTGTTATCAGCAGTGTTCCTGAGCCGAAGATCCAAAACACAGTGCTGCACCAGCTACTACGAAAATGAGAAAAATGACTGCTGCTGCTGAACCCAGGACAGTGGTATATTTTGCTACTTTGATTTACTGAGGGAAAATCATGAGAGGCATTTTTACCTACCTGCTAGCTGTAAAAACACAACCCATGGCTGGGTTTTCTCTTTTCCAATATCTTACTTCTACATAAATAAAGTCATGTCTTCAACCATGACACCTTCAAATGAAGTTTCCATTGAGACAAGCACCAGAAGCTTTGTTTTTAGTAGTGATAATATTTAGCTTTATGCAGTGAGTGTCTACATTATGACGTGCAGTACTGCAAAGAAATGCATAAGCTGGCCCAGTCCCGAGACAGTGAAGCTGTGTCATTGTGGTCTCTGCCTACAGTGGTGGTTTCAGTGTGACTACACAGCATGGTGTGGCTCATCTGGGGCCAGCTGGGGTCTTATGTCAGCTTTGTGACACATGGTTTAATCTCAGAACTGGCAACTTTTCTCCTGTGACAGCAGCTTCCAGTGATGGCTACCTCTCAAATGGCTTCTTTTCTGCTGCTTAAGCATAGACCTTTAGAGCTATTTCAGGTGACCCAGAATACTTGAGAGATCCTAACTAGATGAACTGGATGATCTTAAGGTCCTTTCCAACCCTAACAATTCTATGATTCTGTGATCCTCCTGGGGCTGGCAAGCGCACATCTTGGACCTGCGAGAGCCTTGTGCTGTACTGGAGTGGTAGCTGAATGCCAGTGGGGACACCAAGGACATTGCAAATGTTTCTTTGGGCACCTAGTTTGAATCTACCCAATCTCTAGCAATTGTTTTCTCAGGACTTTCCTTAGCCACTCTTGTTTTTATAGATTCCTATTTCAGGCACTAACATAGGATATTCCAGTCCCATCCATTCCTTATTTCTATCATAGAGACCTCCTTTTACACCTCTCTCTCACTGGAAAAATGTTTATCTGTTCTTTTAGGTCAGAACTGCCTTACATGATTGATCAGATTGCTGTCCTTCAGTGTACCCTGTTTACCTCGTCCTCTTTGAGATGGCAAAGAGGATAGAAACCGGAACATGAGTACACCATGGTTTATAGTGTAGGGTAACGGTACTTGCCATTTTTCTTTTTTTTTTCTTCAAACTGTTGAAGAACTGATTTGCTTTTGGGCTCTGATGCATCAAGCTGACATTTTCACAGATGTATTTACTCTAGCTCCATCACTGTATATGTTAACAAAACCCAATCATTCCCCCTCATGCATTTGTCTGAAATGACTGCTGGAACTCACTCCCTGGCCAAAAAGTGTACTGACCTTGAGAGTTTCTTCTGCCCTGTGTAATGAATGACCTGCTATCTTAATGACCCTGCCTAATGAATATTGTTAACAAATGCTTCTGCCTCACTATTTGGCTCTTATCTACTTCATTTGTTTGTGCTGAGCAAAGCAGGCACAAGCACAAATATTTTCTAAGCTTCACTGTAAACATTAAATTCTACCCTTTTCATGCCTGTTTATCTATGAGTGGACCTTTCCTCCAATTCCACTTCATTTTATTAGGGAAATTAAGTAGAGAGGAGACACAAAGACATTGAATCCTACGATGCTAATTTTAAGACAGGTTTTCAAGCTGTATTTTAAGACTTTGAGAACACCAAATATTAGGATGTGCAGTTAACATTTTTAATGCTACTGAATTTATACATGGGTTAAAGAAAAACTGCTTTTTGTCTAATACATAAAGAAGAACTTCTACAAGTTTGGAAACTGTATTGTAGAAATGCATAAAGTGTCTTTTGAAAGACCTGCAGTTTAATACAGTGGAACTTACACCAGTGTGGAAAAGGCAGAGACAAGAGAAAACATTGTCAGGAAGCTGTTCTCTTCAGGAGGAATAGGCTGTATGAGAAGATAAAAGCTGAAGCTGTGCACTTCAGAAGAATGTAGGAAGGTGATTCAATTAGGGAAGTTCAGAAAATATGTTTTCAGCTGAACAATTGAAGGGCTCAGTTAGAATGTGGAATTGTCTTTCTTCTAAGCAGAGTGTGCCTGGTAATTGGGGTCACTGAATCATTTTGCATAGACACATTATGATTATAAAAGTACAAATGTATGAAAACACTTCAGGTGAGAGGAATAAATTCCCACTTCTAATAACAGAGGTACCTTCAAATTTGGGAAGTGAAAGGAATTATGAAAGTGGTCGTGAAAGAAAAAAGCAGAATGAGATCTGTAGGTGACTCACTCCTTACAGTGTTGGTCAATCCCTGTTTCCTCCATGGCAGCAGCAGGGAGGCAGAGCAATACATTTATGACAGGGCTATTAATAACCTGTTGTACCAAACTGCATGAAACAGCAAGACTTCAACTTTCTGCAGGGAGCCCATGCTTCCTCTCAATTTTGGTGTATTTCAGCTTGGTGCCAAAGGAAGTTAGCTTCTAAGAACTCTTAAGTTTAGGACCCTCCTCTATGACAGAAAGATGGGAAGGTCTGTGCAGTGCCAGGCTTTCAACTTCTGGCTCACACATCCCTTTCGGGAGAAGGAACAATAGCTGTCAAGGGACAAGTATTTGATGAGAGAGAGGAAGTAGTTCTTGGTTAGTGTCTGTGAGGGCAGAGGAGTATGGATGCTATGGTTCTGCAGTTAGAGGATGCTACTTATGTCATTGGCAAGTAGATTGACTAGTGGGAATGGAAGGAACTAAAGGGTGTATCGGTGTGGCTCAAGGGAGCAGACAGAAGATGCACTGAGGCTACACACTTGTATATTGATTAGTATGACTAAACATTTAGCCTTGCCTATCCTTATATATGTGCATGTATATGTATTATGCATCCTATAGATGTATTATGTTACAGATATGTAGTCTGTGTGTGAGCTATATATATAGTAAGATACAATAGAACACAATGACAAAATTTCTGTTAAGAAAAAAAAAAACAAACCCACAACAGAACAACGCAACACTTATTTGAATGGATATGAACAAAATCAAGAAGAAAGGGAATGACTAAGGGCAAGTGAGTGGAAAGGCAGGAAGAAAGCTTGATTTTGCTAGTCTGTCCTGGACTCTGGTCTACTGGGGAAGAGGATGGTGGATTAGCAGAGTTTAGTTGGTTGTAGCTGAACTTTGAGTTCAACTCTTCCACAAACACCTGGGAATAGGCCCTAGAAGTGTATTTTCCATTTGGAAATGCCTGAACCCTTGAATTGAATGTAATTTGCAGCTGTGTACTCTCCTATGTTCCCTGCGGTTTAGCTCTTCATGAAGAGCTATGTAGTGTTTCATACTGACCATTGAGAACTGTTACTCAGAGGAGTTAGGGATTTAGTGCTTATTGCTGTGTCATTAAACATTGTCTCAAGGCTGCTTTTTCACTAGTTCACATAATGCTTTGAATTAAAACCATTATCATATGTCTCTATGACACGCTAGAATATTACATCCTTTCAAAGCACTTTGGGAGTAGCTATCAACACCATCCCTATTTGTTTTTCCTACCGAGATGTGCATCACTGCTGGAAGAGATTATCACATTGAAAATTGGAATATAACGGACTGTTACACAGAATATAATTTGGGATTTTGATTCCTTTTGTGCTTTTTGGGTTTTCCCTTAAATCCACTAACTGCTCCAGACAAAGCTCATCTCCGATGTGACAAACCCGTGAGGAAGCCTTACCCTGCGGCCATTAGGTCGGGGTGGGCAGGAAGCCATGTTATCCGTTCCTACCTGCGCTCCCCGCAGGCGGCCGGTGACCCGCCGCTGAAGCCCGCGTTGTCCCAGGGCCGGACAGTCGGGGCTGGGCGAAGCGTCCCCCCGCAACCTAGAGCAGCGGCGAGCCCCAGAGACGCGATCGCGACCCACCTTCTCCAGGGTCCACGCCGCGCCGGCGTCCCTCCCGAGCACCAGCGGCAGGCAGGCGGCGGCGAGGTACAGTGCCCCCAGCAGCCGGGCAGCGCCCGCCGGCCCCTCGCCCCCGGCCATCCCTCTCCTCTGGTCTGCAATCCCCTCACGGCTCTCCCCTCGGGCCCCCTTCCCTCCGCCTAGCAGAAGCCTGGGGGCAGGAAGGGGGGAGCCGGGGTCGGCGGGGGAGGGAGGGAAGAAGGGAATGAGGGAGGGAGGGAGGGAGGCTGCTGCGGCCGCAGCTCTGCCAGCCTTCCCCTGCTCGTCTCCGTTCCCAAACGCGTCTGGTCCCTGGCACCACGTCAGCAGCTCTGCGGGAGGCGGGCAGGCAGCCCCTGCGCAGGGTGAGGGCCCGGCCTCGGGCATCGCGCGTTGCTGTGGACAGTGTGAAATGAGGGTCCGGGGGAGCGCCGAACTGCAAAGACCTACGGAACTGCAAAGCAGTGGATTTATTGTTTTATAAAGCTCTTCTTGAGCCCTTTTCGAGGCCTAATCCGACAATGCTTGCTAAAATGTCAGTCTTGTCTTCAGGCATTTTAATTTCGGTGGTTACTCTATTAACTACCAATGAAGCACAGTCTACGGTCAGGCGATATTTTGCAGTAGGGTAATTAAAACGATTTAACCAGAGATAGAAGCATCTGAGCACACAAGCCCTTCTTCAGGTCATTTGACATCATCATCCTCACTCTGTGGGGGTGTGGAGAGCATCTGACCATTCTGCATTACAGATGTCCCATTTAAAGTCTCCAATCTTTACATCATTCTTGAAACTTCAGACTTAATGCTAAAACACATTGAATGGAAAAGAAAGAAAAAAAGAAATAAAAGAAAGGAGGGAGCTGAAATAACAAGCTCTTCAGCTTGTACTGGAAAGCCGCACCCTGGAAACTATAGCTTTGCGAGTATTCAGAGTGTCAGTTTGAGGGTAACATTAGAGAAATGGAGCAATTTGTTGATTTGCAGATTCTTCACCCAGATTCCTCAGATTTCCTAGAAAAGCTGGTGGATCTGCTGCCCAACATACAGATGAGATCTCTGGAGGCAACAGCTTTACTGTAGATTCAGAATCCTCCAAGCTGATACCCAGATGTGGCTGTATCCAAGCTTTTTACATACTGGAAAACAAAGAGTTAATTTAAATCAATGCCTTTGGGTTTTAATCCCTCTCCCCTCCCAGAAGTCCACACTTCTCTTTGTTAGGAAATCGTTTCAAATGCAAAGCCAAGTCATACGGAGAAATGGGCAATCATTTGATTAGCAAGAAAAACCAGCACGGTTTACAGATTCTTAGGCAAAAGCCCTGGCAAGTCAGCAGAAATCAAGTCACAGGAAATGTGTGTAAATCCACCTAGGAAGATGACAAGCGGTCCCAGCAGGACTGCACAACAGAACAAAATCTGTTGCCCTCTGTCAGATTTCCTGCGGCTGCCTCTATAATACAGATGCTAGACAAAACTTCTGGCTGATGTGCCAAGGTCCTCATACAATTTAGCAGGAAAAAAATTCAAATAAGTACAATAGCTACAGGAGAAATTTGCCAAGAATCTAAGCTTGGTTCAGGACTAGCTAATATTGTTTTCCCCTGAGGGACTGTGGTGCCACCAAGAGCTACAGTTCTTTGATAGATTACAAATTTGGCAAGCGTAAAGTCAGCTTAAAGCAGTGTTATCTCACCTACATGGGAAACACTGACCACTTCTGGACCAGATGCTCAGAGAGATTGAACAGGACTTTTTAAAGGTGTTACTTTGGAAATGTAGAGCACAGACCTCCCTTCCCTCCTTCTCAGAACCAGCCCACAAAGTTCTGTGTTGAATGAGATAAAGGCAGAGGGGCAAAAAACCCCCATCTATTGAAATGTATCAGAAATCAGAGCATTTCACAGCTTAAAAAAGAGCTATGTAACTACTAAAAAAAAAATAATGCACAAAGTTAAAAAGAGATTTTCGAAGTTAATGCACGTTTTATTTTCCTAGGGATTCATGAACAAAAATCATGTTGCTTAGTCCCACTCTATCCTACCAAACTGAAAGGATGCCAACAGATTGCTCAGTGGTCAGCTCTCTATTTTATACAATTTAAATAGCTGGTTTGTGACCCTGAAAAATCAAATAGATGTAACCAGATATCATTTAGAGAGAGAGAAAACAAAAGGTAGATTATTTAAAGAAAAGCATATATTATCTGTGAAAATATGACCTGTACATCGCTCCATTCCTGTAACCTAGCTAATGTGACAGTGCCATCTACTGAAGTCCCAAAGGACAGACGCTAGAGGCAGCCCTGTCAAAAGCTTTTACTTCTGCTAGCCCTGCACCATAAAAGCAGCGTTTCTTCCCAAAGTGCCCCTCAGAAGCCTAGACTGCATGCTCTGTCATTACCTCGGTTGTAAACTCTGCCAGAGGCTATGGATTTAATGCATGCCCGTTTTCTCAAGAAAGGGGATTCCTGTGCCTTCCACCCTTTCAAATGCAGTTTTGATGCTGAGCTCTTCCAACTGACAGGCCTGTGGTAGGGAGAGGAGAGTAAGTGTGGTTTGTTGTGCTTTGAGTAGCCTCATACTAGGCAATTTTGTGCCTGAGCTGCGGCTGATCTGCCAGCAGTGGTTAAAATACACAGCCTGAGACTTCCAGTGTTTGGCAGCTTGGGCTGCTTCATGTTCATGAATCCATGAGCAGCTCTTACAGCCCAGAGGGAAAGGGTGGCAGGGTGGCAGGTGCCTCATACTCATGTGTGCTCTGTGGACTCATCCCTGTCAACTCACTCACCACTGATCCCGGTGCAGTTTGGAACAGAGCCTTTACCAGGCTGCAGAAGTACTGTGTTTGGTGACTCAAGGTTAAGAGATTCTATTTCCATGAGTTGATGTATTCACAGATGAAGCTTTAAGAAGTGAAATGTGCAGGTTATCCCTAGACATTTACTTAGGGAAATTATATTTATTCCAGAGTTGGTACAGTAGGATTATACGGTATGAATGAGGATACCCGTGCAGCAGGAAAAAGAATCGGTGAAATCATTCTTCACACTGTGGGGAGTAAGTGAATTCCAAAAGGTCAGTTACATATAATTAATAATATAAATATCTATTCTGTTTTCAGTGGATTTATACCAAGGTAAATTTTGATTCCATGCCTTTTAAGCCTATAGTAAACTTTTCATTGTTTTGTTGGAGGTGGATTTTAGGACAAAGTTCAGCTAAGGGCTCAAACCGAGACGATGAGGTAATTTAGAGGCACATCCACATTTCAGGACTTTATCCAATCCAAACCTGAACTCCTAACTCTTTGTTAGTTCTCTTATGGTGGTAGTGGGGGGGAGGGGGGGAGAGAAAGGAGACCATGACCTGCAAGAAAACCCCAACCAACAACAATAAAAAACCCACAAGCCCAAACCAAAAAACAAAGGGAAAGAAAAATCGTTTTGACATTTTGTCCATAGAGATACTAGTTCTTATTTTTGCAAGCATTTCTAGCAGGTCTTGAAAATACAGAATGGGGGCATTTGCTATGCAACATTGGTGTCAAAAGCAGTGAAAAATAATCATGGCAGCACGTGCTTCGTGAGTTTCTCAGACAAAGGCACCAGCCAAGTCTCCCAAGGACATTGCCTTCTTTGTAACCCAGTTTGACGGTATGGACTTTAAATCTGGAAAAATTTGACATGTTTTTAGAGTTACAAAACACTCATTCCAAATGCAATTTGTCTACACAGGCTTAGTGGTCCGTACAGAACAAACCCCATTTTTTATAAAAGCAAATACATACAATAAAAGTTACCCCTATTTCCTGGTATCCTGTAGCTGTAAGAGAGAGAGCAACTTGTGAAGAGCAGCTGGCTTCAGCACAGCAAGCTCTGAACTGTGAAAACAAGGTAACCATCTGAGGGCATGATGTGGGCCCAGAAAGGAGCTGGAGAACTTTGATGAAATCCACAGGAAATCACTAATTACAGTGGTCACAAACATATACCAGAATGCTCACACTGTTGGTTGGTGCAGGGAGGGCTAATGCTGCCATGCTGCTGCGCTATGGAGTCACACAGCATCAGTTGTGCAGATGCAGAGATGTCTGCTCTGCTCTATCCATAGATGCTGAAGTGCAGAGCTGCTTGCAGATGTGTTTTACTCAGAGATCTTTACAAACAGAGCAGTGTCCAGATGCTTCAGAAGTATTTGTTTAGTAAGAAGTACTGCTGCACAAATGCTTATAGCAGCTTGCTTTGTTTTGGCTGATGCTTTCATGTGTTCTGTAATAAATTGATTTTTACTAATCTATCTCTTGTTATAATTTCTGAAAAAGCAGGTATAATGGCTTAGGGCAGTAAATTAAATGGCACCAACTCTATTGGATGGTATAAAGCTGAGCTCTTTGCAAACTATAATCATTGCCCAGTGACTGGTAATACCTAATACCCATCTGGTGCCATCCATAAAGAGCTGTTTTTTAGGGCTGTTGCTCAGAATGTGAGAAGCTTGCTGCACTTTAAATGCTCTGGAGTATGACTTCTTGCCTTGCTAAACATCAAAAAACTTGTTTATGGAGGCAAGCTCGATGTTTACAGTGGTGGTGTGTGGGAGTCCCACTTTAGAGGAAAAAGGAAACGAAGATTGCTCAGTTATCTGGTGCAGGGCTTTGGCAAGAACACCCTCTATTCATGGAATAGCCTTCATTAAAAAGTCCCAGGGTGTTTTTTAGCATTCGAAACCAGTTAAAGGCAGAATCGACCATTAACTGCTACAGTCGTAGTTTAAAGTAGTTCCAGATTTCAAGCAGAAGTTGCAGGCTAATTATTTATCAAATAAATTGGCTCCAGTCAGAACCTGGGTACATTCTGTATCAGCTGCACTGCGTAAAGGCTTGATGCAAAATAGGGTCAAGTGAGCGGAAAGACTTCACTCAGCTTCAGTGGGTTTTAAGCCAGGCCTCAGGAGCGCAAGATGAAGGAAATGAGAAACGTACGTTACAAACAGTGCTGTAAATGACAAAGCACTAATCTGCTCCTTGCTGAACTAAGAATTAGAAGCCTTTTAATTTCTGTTGACAGTTTGCCTTTGCCAAGTGTTTTAGGTCTAGTATATGATTTAAATTTCACTCACTTCTTATGGTAGTGGATATTATTTCAAGACTTGTGTGCAGACACTTGAACCCAAATTCAAGGAGGATTATGGGTTGTCTTTCAACAGGGAGCTTTCGGGCTGGAGGGACGTTACAAAAGCAGCTTTGCCTTGTGGCCGGTTTTATTTAGTACTTTTGCTAAAAGCTTTTGCAGAGTATCTTGTGTACGGAGATTCACTGATGATGGAAGAGTGGCATCGTTAATGCAGAGCAGAAGGACGGCGTTCGGGTGAAGAGCACTAACAGGGAGCTGAATGGCAGCAGCACACGGGGAAAGCCCCAAGTGCCGCCGAACTCCTGCGGGCAGCTCCAGGCTCATCGGCGGGGCTGGCGGGCACGCTGGTCGCTCGCAGTCAGCGGGTCAGAGCGGCCACGAACAGGACCAACGTGATGCTGTGACACACTAGGTCAAGTATTTCCTGTGCAGAGATGAAGGACCCCGTCCGAGGCCCCGGGGGGATGCCCGCGGGGCCGCGCTGCGCCACGCACGCCCCGGGGAGGTGAACCGAGAGAGGCGCAGATGGACCCGAGAGCTGCGGCCGCCCGAGAGGGTCCGGGGCGCTGCCTGAGGTACAGCGGGGAGGACGGAGGAGCTGTCGAAACTCGAGGCACCGCACCAGGTACGAGCTGGAGCGGACCCAGGTTTTGGCACGGCTGGAGCCCGGCGGAAGGAGAGGCGTGGACGGCCGTGGGGCGCCGGCGGCCAGATGGAGCGAGCGGAGCCGCCGCCCCGCCGTCCCGTTAGCGGCGCAGGGCAGCCACCCCCCGCCAGGCAACAAAACTAACGGAAACTCTCTGGCAGTCCTGCGCATGCGCCGCTGCGCTCCATGAGCCCTTCTCTTGCGGGGCACGCCGGGACTTGTAGTTCACCCTAGAGAGCTCCGCGGGTGAGAGTGCAGCAGCGAGACTACAGCTCCCGTCATCCCCCGCGCGGCAGCTCGTCCCGGGCGGCTCTGGCGTGTGTGGGGAGCCGCTGGGCTGAGCGGCGGGGGAGATGCGCGCGGGTCAGCTCCGGTTCGGGGGCAGCGGGCGTCTGGCGGGGCGGCAGGTGAGGGCGGCAGGGCAAGAGTGCCTCCGGTGGCGGGGCTGGGGGCCTACGCGCGGTGACGGGGGGAGTGGGGGCCGGGCCCGCCGCGACGGGGAAGGGCGGAGG
>JASSUY010005927.1:0-41479 GCA_032466535.1 Forpus xanthops | reverse complement strand
CCCATTTCCCCGGGACTGGGGAAGAAAGAGGGGGGGGGGTGCACAGAACTGTTTGAGGGGCCTCAAACTACGACATCCTCCTTTTTTCTTCCCCCAGCTGTGATGCCACATTGTGAGTTCAGTTGTACAATGAAGGCTTGCTGTGAGATCCATTCACAGGGCAGCGTCTCCATCTGCTTTCTTGGGGTATGGGAGTCTCTGCCAGTCCAGTCTCATTTCCCCGAACTGTTGTATTACTCTTCTGTTGCCTCTGCCTCTAGCACAGTGGTTACAACATGGTTGGCATCCAATTCATCTCTGTAGGTAGCTGGAGCAATGTGCTGCCATTGAAAAGCACAGCCCTGCTGTCTGTAGGGAGGTAATCATCTAGAGCAGGATTTTTGTGAGCATGGCTTAGGAAAAGAGTTGGATACCTCTTGCAGAAGGGACAGGCAAGGAGGCATTACTTCAGAAAGGGTGAAGTGAATACACATGTATTATTTTTCCCCTTAGGCTTTTCTTGTGTTGTGGATTTGTTGTAGCTATAGTGTTTCAGCTTAATAAGCCTTTGTTCCATCACACAAAAGAGCAATGCAGGCTTTCGAGCAGCAGCTGCATTTGATGGTGCCTCAGAGGTGTGAAGTCCAGACAGCTATGAAGGTTGATCTGGTCTGTTAGATTTGATACAACCCCATGGTCCAGTGGAAGATTTTTGTGGAAAGTTGTGGAACATAATGAAAACCTCTTTTGGTTGGAGATGAGGGATTCTGCAGCTCTGGCCAAAATGCATTACTTAGCTTAAGTGTAAATGTCAGTTTTACACCATGCTTCATATTTTCTCCATGTCATGCCTCTAAGGTACAAAATTTAGTAAATTACGTTGTTTAAAATCTTGGATACCTTCTTTGGGAGTTTTAGTGAAGCCAAATAATACAAAAAATCTTCACGACTAATCTTCAGAATTAGTCTTTTTCCAAAAATTTGTAGCAAATACATTGAAATGTCATCCAACCTGGAACAGCTCCATCATAGAGTCCTTTGGGTTGGAAAGGACCATAAAGAGCCTCTAGTTCCAACCTCCCTGCCATGGGCAGGGACTTTGAATGCCTGAATTCCATAGATGAATTATTATGCATGTCGGTTCTTTGTAATATGCCTAAACCTGGCAGTGCCTTACTCAACAGAGCTGTTCCCTGTTTGCTTTCAGTCTTTCATCTGTTGATCTTTAATGACAAAGATAAACTTATGCAGTTTGTTACTACTTCTACTTGTTCTGCCTCTGCGTGTCTGAAAGACAACAGAGTTCTGGTTTTGAGTAGAACTGAGAAGCAGCAAAGGATCGCACCAAGTGCCAGGGGCTCTGCAGCATCTTGTACTGTGAATATGGAAAATCAGTGTTTGAAAATAAGACTAATGGATGTTTCCTGTCCCTGTTGTCACTATAGAAGAACATTTGACAGCTTCTGCTTGCATTATGTTCATAATTGGTTTTAGTAATGTAATAGGTGCAAAAGTAAAATACAGTAATTTGAAATTCCTGAGATTGCCCCTACCACTTCTTATAGTGCAATTTTTGCTACCCTCCAGTCCTCTGGAATTGTGGTTAACTTGAGTCAGTGTAGCTTTTTTGCTAGCAATTAGCAGTTTTGGGCACAACTTAGTTGAGCTTGAAGTGCTGAGTTGTTTGGGTTGATGTGCAAGTTCTGTATCCCAGCTTCCATGGTGGTACAGGGGAGGTGCCCTCAGCAGAGCCTGGAGCATAGTTGATGTCCTGTGTGTGTGTACTTCAGTGCGAGCAGAAAAGCCATCGACTCCTTACTGTGTTCTCTAGATCTCTCTGAACTGTATTCTATAGATCTCCCTGAGATGCGAGCTCAGCTGCCTGCAAACAGATGCAGATGTCTACTTGTAGGCGTCTTAATCTGGAGCTAAATCCCACTCTTAGTCTTATACTACTTGTAGTGCAATACTTCTTAAAAGTGCTATTTTGGTTTTGATTTCCTTTTTTTTTTATTTTTTTTCTTTCTATCACCGCATTTCATCACTTCATTTTGGTAATGCTTTTTTTTTCTGTTACCACAAAGTGAACTGTGTGAGGCTAATTGAGCCTGAAGTGCATTGCATGGGTTATGTAAAGCAGATAAAAGAGAGAGACTAGTTTGGGAGCAGCATGAGAATGACTTGGGGGTGTTGGCTGATGGAAGGCTGGACATGACCTGGCAGTGTGCACTCGCAGCCCAGAGGTTGTGTCCTGGGCTGCATCAGGAATGTGAAAGGTAGGACAAGGGAAGGGGTTCTGCTTCTCCTTGGCTCTTGTGACAATCCCCTACAGTGCTGCATCAAGCTCTGGGGCGCCCAACATAAGACGGACATGGAGCTGTTGGAGTAAGTCCAGAGGAGGCCACAAAGGTGATCAGAGGGCTGAGGCATCTCCACTATGGAGATAGGCTGAGAACTGGGCTTGTTCAGCCTGGATAAGAGAAAGCTCCAGGGAAGCTTTACAGCAGCCTTCTAGTAACTAAAAGGTGCCTACAAGAAATCTGGAGAGGGACTTTTGACAAGGGCCTGTAGTAATAGGACAAGGGAGAATGGCTGTAGAATGAAAGAAAGTAGGCTGAGATTTGACATTAGGAAAAAATTCTTCCCTGTGAGAGTGGTGAGACACTGGCACAGGGTGCCCAGAGAAGCTGTGGCTGCCCCATCCCTGGCACTGTTCAAGGCCAGGTTGGACAGGGCTTGGAGCAACCTGCTCTAGTGGAACGTGTCCTTGCCTGTGGCAGGGGGTTGGAACTGGGTGAGCTTTAAGGTGCCTTCCAACCCAAACCAGTCTATGATAAACTGAAGTTTTGCATTTTCAAACATTGCTTTAAATCCAACATTTGCATTCCAGCTTCAGTTGTTACTAACTACCGCCCCAGTAAATAGGCAAAAATATAAGACTACTGTCCTACTGGCAGTTTATTGTAGCTGGTTCTACATTGTATTCGTGAGAAGCAGTGTAATGGTAGGTGGTTTTTTGTAACTAAAACTCATGTAGGCTTTGAAAGGTAAAACTTTTACCAGTGGCCAGGTTTCATCTATGCATGGTATTTGTATGTGTGTTAATGTGGTATTGTTCTTAAGAGAGTTGGAATAGGGTTGGGGTGATAGGAATATTTCACATGCCTGATCAGTCCAGTTGAAAAACAACATAAATTGTAGATAGCTTTAGTAATGTATCACTTGGTATTGATTAAATATTTGATGCTGGAGAGCTCTGGCTAGCATCAGTGTTCAAGTTTACACTTAAACCTTGTAACAACTGTCGTCAAGAAACACGTTTCCTCTTTTGGGATCCCCTCAGGCATGGATTTTGTGTTGTTTTGGGAAGAAAACCCAGCACAACCTTGTGATCTCTTTGTCTTTCATTTATATAATTTCTTATAAGCCATAGTTTTAGTTTCCAACAGTGCTAATGAGACAGCAGTGTATTTTTTAACTTGAATGTCTTCAGGCCACATTTAAGCATATAGGGAATGGGAGACCTAATTAGTCATCTGAACTTATTCTGGTACCTTCATCAAAGAGCAGCCCTTGCAGTGTATTTGAAAGCTTGTGGAAAAATGCATTGATGTAAAATGAATATTATACATTCTTTTTTATGTCTGTGAACATTTAAATCACTAAATATATTAATACAGCTTGGAAGTGTGGGCAGTGAAATGTACTTTTGTGTTGCCTGTAGTACATTGCTTCACTTAGGCTTTTGTTATGTGCTTTTGATAGTACAAGGAGACGGAAATTATTCTGTTCCTTAATATTGGAACTCTTAAATAGTCTTATGACTTCCACTGCTTAGTGTCACCTTAGATTTCTCAGTGTTCGTTTTAATTGATCCCTAGGGAAGTTGTAGTTGTAAAACCCAAGCAGATTGCTGAAGATAAAGAAGTTTCAGCATACTGTAAAGTTTCTTCTACCTAATGACTACTGTATAATGTACTTTCTTTTCTCGTGAGGATGATGAAAAGCTTTTAATCTGTATGTAGTTTTTAATATAATAAATATGTAAATGGTAAAGCTGGAATTGAACTGAATGTTTGATAGAACGTCAGAGGTAGTAGAGCAGACAGGAATGTTGCTAGATTGACACCTTATTAGCCATGTTAAGCTCTTTAGTGTATCCTTGTTTCTATCCTTATTTTACTTGTATGTAAGCGTCAAATGCCCTGAGAAGTCTGAGTTAGGGATTAAAGCTCTGTCTGTGTGGGTTTTCACAGCTAAGTAATGTTTTTCTACCAACTGAGAAGAATGGCTTAGAAGAGTAATACATCAATTTCTGGTTCGCAGGAGCAAGAGCAAAAGGCTGAAGAAGAAAGAATTCGAATGGAGAACATCCTGAGTGGTAACCCACTGCTGAACCTTACTGGCCCAGCACAGCCTCAAGCAAACTTCAAAGTGAAGAGGAGGTACTGTGCACCCTGTGCTGTGACACCCATCCCCTTGCTCCCTCTTAATACTCTGAGTCAGAAAACCTTATCAGTGCTGTTGGATTTTATTTCCTTCCTCAGACCTTGTCACAGCAGTGTAATATAGGATCAGGATACTGATGTATGTAGCAATTGTCTTCTGCATTTCTCTGAACAAATCATCCTGCTCCTGTGGTTTAAAAAAGAGGGAGAGATTGAGAATTGTGTTTGTCTGGCATTGTCAGACAAACAGAACTAAAGTAACAGGACCAGAGTTCCTAAAATAATTTGATGTTGTGCTTCCCTTTAAAATCTGGCTAGTTTGGAAGCTTTTACTGATTTTGTGTAGTGTAACTCGAATTAGTGATTAGCAGTTGTTTTCTCAATACAGTTCTTGTTTGCAGATATTCCAGTGACTGTTGTGTATATCAAAAACAGGGCCATTAGATTAAAGGGTTTTTTTATGTTCTGGTTGGATGGTCTTTATTTTCTGTACGATCAAATAATCTTTAATCTACTGATACTCATCTCACTTCTAACTCAGGAGCATGTGGGAGATGGCTTGGATTAGAAAAATGGATCTATTTTTTCTTTAAGATCTAATCCTAGTGACTGCTTCATCTATGTACATTTAAATAGGAGGGTCAAGCTTCATTTATGTATTTCTGCAAGTTGAATCTCATCTTCATACAAGCTTACTGAAGTTCCAACCTTTTCTTTTCAGATGGGACGATGATGTTGTCTTCAAGAATTGTGCCAAGGGTTTAGATGAATCCAAAAAGGACAAAAGATTCGTGAATGATACTCTGCGATCAGAATTCCACAAAAAATTCATGGAAAAATACATCAAGTAGTACAGTTTTATGTGCAGTAGTGCTGAAGGACTTGGAAGGTCATGGGCGTGCCCTCCCTTTCCCTCAGGATTCAAGGCTGAATACTTGGTCATGAATTCCCATATGCTTTTCCAAGATCATCATCAGCTTCATAATTGCTGTGTATTGCATTTTTATTCCTGCAGTATGTCTTCCTTTTCAGTTCTAATTAAATCAGTTTGTGTTTCATGAATGTTTTTCTGTTCACATGCTTTTTACTGTTCACATTAGTTTTTGCTAGCTGCCAGGTCAATGATAGAGAAAAGCTGGGTTGCAGTAAGTACTTCCAGTTGCTTAAATTGCTTTCCAAAGCAACCTGTATTTATAGTGATGGTGGTTTGTAACTTATGCTACTTAACATAAACATCAGTAGTAACAAAGATGGGGGAATTGCTGAGTATGGTAAGCCGTGTGAACTGAAAAGAGCTATACTTCCTGCAGCAAACTGAACTTCCTCTGAATAGCTTCTTAGAAACGTAATTAATAATCTTTCTTTTTAGTTTCTTTTACTGTCAACCAAGTTGCAGTTTTTAGGGGCAGCTCCAGGTTCTTAGCAGTCCTGCTTTCTGGTCTTTCCTGGCCCAGCACTTGTGGAGCAGCACCAGGTAATGCTCAAGGGAGGACTGAGCAGGGGATGCCCTGTGGAACCATTGCAGTTTTCCTCCTTAACTGACCGCTACAGTACTGAGTCCCTCAGCCACAGCCATGTGGCTGCATGGTTCAGTGTGGTTCATTACTAAGTGTTGTCAGAAACTTGCGAGTGCTTTTATTAAAGGAGTGATCTCAAGATACCCAAGTAGACTTTGTTTGCTTCTTGAATGTCCATTTTAACACTTACTAAGACATTATAAAATACGAATGAAAAATATCTTGGTTTTAAAGGGATTTTTTGTTCTTTCTTTTCTATCATCTTGGTTGCATTTGAAATCATGGCCAAGTGATGCACTGGTATGAATCTAATGTTTGCAAAATGTGATAGTTTCCTCTCTCCCCTAGAAAGCTACAGCAGCAGACCTCGGATGTGTTTATGTAAAATTCTTGCCCTTTTGCTTGCCTATGTTGTGCTCAATACTCGTAGTAGTATTATTAGTTTCAAGTTCTTAATTTGAAAATATATCTGGTCTTCTTTTAAAGAGAGTAAATGTAGAACACAGTGTTTGATTTTTTTTTTTTTTGGGCATGTCTCTGGTATCCTTTAAAAGCTTTCATTACCTTTAGCTATGTTTCTCATGCTTTCATTAGCATACTAATGCCAGCAGCTAATACCTGTATTTAATTGGAAGCAAGATTTTCAGTGTACTTAAGGTCATGTGAGCTTCTACAGCTACTAGAGGAATATGTGTTTGTTTCTTCACAGAAACAGTGTGTTCAGCCTGCAGAAGAGAAGGCTCAGGAGAGACCTTATGACAGTCTTCCAGTACCTAAAGGGGCTGACAAGAAAGCCAGAGAGGGGCTTTTTACAAGTGTATTTAGTAATAGGACAAGGGAGAATGGCTTTAAACTGAAAGAGAGGAGGCTGAGACTAGATCTTAGGCAGAAGCTCTTGCCTGTGAAGGTGCTGAGGCCCTGGCACAGGTTGCCCAGGGAAGCTGTGGCTGCCCTATCCCTGGCAGTGTTCAAGGCCAGGCTGGATGGGACTTGACACAACCTGGTCAAGTGGAAGGTGTCCCTGTCTGTGGCAGGGGGTTGGAACTGGATGAGCTTTAAGGTCTCTTCCAACCCAAACCAGTTGGGGATTTTTCTTCAAACTGCCTTATGATTCTTGGAAGCAGAAAAAGAGGTTTTAAGTCTGTCTTTATTTTAAAGCTACTAAAATGTTTATGTATAGGCAGCTTATTTAGAAGGGGAAAGAAGCAAAGGGCTGTGCTTGTCAGGGTCTGTCAGTGGAGAAGCCAACTGCTGCTTCAGGTCTGACCAGTGGCATGGTTGTCACAGCAACAACAAAAATTACACAGCTCTTGCAGTATTACAAGATGTAATCACTGTGCCAAAGGGAGCATACACTTGTATCAGAGAGGGGGAGATGTAGCCGAAAAGCCAGTTGAATGCATTCGTGGAAGTGACAAATGTATAATGCCATCGTCTGTGTACTCGAATAAACTCTTCTTAGAGAAAATAATGCTTCTAAGAATTCAGATGGCTGGGGATGGATGAGGTCTTCCTTGGACACACAGGCAGTTGTTCTTCACACCTACAGAGCACCTCTTCTTAGCATCTCATAACACGAGTGTCCTCAGTCATTCGTCCCAGTAGCTCTCTGCCTTTCCAATTCTGGAACAAGAACCATAGGGACCTTATAGCTCTGGGCAGGAGCTTTATTTCAGGCTTTTTGTGGCATTACTGTTCAGCTCAACCATAGAATTTGCAGATCCTATCTCTGACCTCCCTGTAAAGCTTTTGTATTTTAGCCTCTTGTGATGTAAGCTGACCCACAGCCTGAGGACTCAGTGACACACTAACACAATGTGGTAATTAAGGCATCTCAAACCTTATCTCTTGGTGGGTTTTGCATCATTAACTACTGAATTTCCTTCACCAGGACTGGAAAGCTAAAGTGCCCTGTGCTTTCAGTACAGCTGCTGTATGGATGTTCCATTTTCTACCGTGCCTCTTGGAAAAGCCAAACGCATCTCTTGTTCTGTAAAGCTGCAGTGTGACACTGAGTTCTTGAGGAAAATCAGCATTTGATGATCTGCACCTCTGCTCCCAGCATAGGGTTTTTTTTCCAGGAGCCTCTGTTGAATGTGACGGACAGCTCTGAACGAAGGCAGTGGAGCTGGGAAGGCAGCTATCCTAGGAGGTGAAGTGGAAGAAACGTTGGGCACTTCAGGGAATGCGGTATTTCACAGTTCCTAGTGATCAGGATTGTTTAATCCTGTGGCTTTTCTGAACTAAATGATCTTAAGGTCCTTTCCAACCCTAACTATTCTATGATTCTGTGATGCTTTATAGTATCATTCAGTGATGATGAACCCCTGAACTACTGTAACCAGTGGCTTGAAACAAAGCCATTTGCTTCCTAGTTTCCCCTTGTTTATTATTATACTCAGTGTAGCATTGGAAATGAAACCCAGGATCTCTTTTCCACAGGGGTTAAGTTAAACTTCTAAATTGTTGGGGTTTTTTAAGCCTTCTCTTCAAAACTTTTATTTGGAATATGTTTTATAATTCTAAAGGGATTAATAGTGTGAGGAATAAAGCCTAATGATAGCCCTGCAGCTGGCAATAACTGTGCTATATGTATACAGGGTTCTGAAATGTTTAGCATCTCTTTGTCTAGTAGATGGCTGAATATTAAAGACTTCATATGATTTTGTTATTAAAAAGGCACCTTTTTGGTAAGTTCCAGTTCCCCTGTTAGCTTGAGCTCTGTTTGAAATAATCCCTGGGCAGAGGTGATCTGGTGCTTGGTCTGTTCACACTTGAGTGCCCCATGGGCAGCCCAGCCGGTGCCTGCTGTGGGGACAGCTTGGTGTCTCAGCCATGCCCAATGGGTTATCTACAACTACAAATACCTCAAAGTCTGTCATGCTGGGGGCAAGATCTGAGCACAAGGTCACACCATGACATAGATGTAGGATGTTGCCTTGAAGTGCTTCACTTCAAAGGGAAGTGTAGAGGATTCAAGTCTTGAAGTGATGTGCTGATGCTCCGAAAGTGCTTAGGGCTAAAGTGGTTGCTCATATCTGCAGTCAGGGCTGGCTGGGGACTGAAGCCTTAATTCTCTTCCAAGGAAAGTCAGAATCACCTGTAGGCCTTCTGTGATTTGCTTTCTTTCTCTGTGCCTAGTGCTCTGCAGTGCAGATTCAGGGGGAGAAAGAAAATACCCACAGAAATGTTCCTATACACAGAAGTTCTCCTTCCATCTCTTGTCAGCTTTTAGAATGAAATGTAGTTGCTGGTCAAGAACAAAACTTCTGCCAAATGTTGTCTTGCTCATTTGGAAGGAAAAATTTGGGATGCTTTTTCCAAAGAAATAAAGTCTTATGTTTGTTGTAAGTTTGGCTGCTTGCTCCCAATGCAGACTGGCATCTTAAGGTCCTTTCCAACCCTAACTATTCAATGCAGACTATCATCATTGCTAGTGATAAAAGCAGACGCAGCCTCATTACCATGCTTTATGTCCCCAAGATACGGTTCAAACAGAGTGCAGATAGGCATGTCTGGAAAAGTCCCATTTCCTAAAGAAGGCTCCTTTCAGTTCTCTTTTGGAATAGGGGATAAGCAGACAGAGGAACAATGTTGTCATAGGTGTCCAGGTCACTCATTTAAATGAAAGAAAACCAACACTGAATTCTTCAATCACTGTTCTTCAAGCACCAACTCAAAAAACAACTTTCCCCAGTAAAACCTACCTGTGTTAGCAGTATATGCATTCATCCCATTTCCTACTGCAGGACTTGTTCTGGGCAGTGCAGCAAAGGCAGTCAATGTTATGAGTTAGTTTAGATGACACTTCTCTGGAGCATCTTTATGGTTTAATACTTCCAGGGCTGATTCCATGTCAGCTGGAGGCATAGGTAAGCTGATGGTAACAAAGCATCACATTTTCTGAGAGCTTTAGGAATTATTCCTAGGTGTTGAAATCTATAGCAACAGTTGTATGCCCACTTCCTCTTTTAATTCAGACTTGCTTTTCAAACACCAGCTTTTAAAAACTATGTTCTGTTTTTCAGTGCAGGCAGTGAGAGGAATAAATTTAGACAATCCCAGACTCAGAATTTCTAAAAAAAGGCAAATTAAAGCCCTTCTGTATATAATACCTCTTTCTGCCATTTGTTCCAATAGAGAATAGTAGAATGGCTTGGGTTGGAAAGGACCTTCAAAGCTCATCTAGTTCAACCCTTCAGCAATGAGCAGGGACATCTTCAACTAGATCAGGTTGCTCAGAACCACATCTAGCCTGGCCTTGGATGTCTCCAGGGATGGCACATCTACAAACAAGATGGACTTAGGTAGGTGTTAGAGCAGGGGATGGTGATCAGGACTCTGGAGAGTATTTGTAGTCGCTAACCCAGGATGGTGGCCTGGTTTTCATTCCACCTGTTGGACTTAGGCTGCAGAACTTGGTCTGTTGGTGGACTCAGGCATGAAGCTACGGGGTGAAGTAATGATTTCCCCTCTACTCTGAGATGGGAGGAAAGCAGGGTTTGGTTTTGGGGTACAGTTATGTGGATTTGCAGGAGCAGCTCAGGAAGTAAACCCTTCCAGGACCCAAGAAGAGAGTAGGGTGCTGCCACACCAGCTCTGTCTGACTCCATTCCTGCTGAAGGGGGTGCACCTTTACCACCGCAGTGCTGAACCATGGGGAACAAGGCAAGGACCCACCTTAGAACATCTGGTAGCCCCACTGCTCACAACAGAGGTGCAGGAAGTCTGCCTTGATAGTACTCAAGGCAGAAGATGGAGAGAAGTGCTCAGCATTTGTCCTTTGTAAGTTCATGGCTCATGCACTGGGTCACTCAGTCTGAAGGGTATCAGATGTAGGTTGGGAATGGGGAGTTAGGACCTTTGGCATTAAGATTTTATTAAATTTACATGGTTTGGGTCAATTAGCAGTGATCTGTCTCAGACACAATTTTAATTCTAACAGAAAGTCACTAGGAACTGCTGATTGCAGATGGGAGTGTTTATGGATAAAGCCCTTCCATACTGCTGTGCCTGCCTGGCTGGCTTCTCTTCAGTGTTTGTTGCTTTGGAGTGGGTTTGTTATTTCATTTCATCCATTTCTTCCCCAATAGTTACTCCTTGCCATGAATATCAAACCTGAGAACTGGGGTGAACGTGTAGCAAGAAAACAGAGAGATGCCATAAGGAAGCTTTGTACAGGGGAATTGAGAGGAGGGACTCGGACCCGGAGGGTGTTTGGACTGTGCTCAGCTAGAGCTGTGATGGACACGGAGCAGAGCCAGAAGGTGCAGGAAGTTAAAGGAAAAGATAAGACTAAATGGTGAAATTAAGGGGAAAGGTCAGGGGATCAGAATGTGATGGGTGAAGGGGGAAGATGAGCAGAGTAACGTAGGCAGAGAGAAGCTCTTCCCACTCCTATAGGTGGTAACTTACTATGACCAGATGCAATCTGCTCTCACAGACCATCAGGACTTGTTTCAGCTGCCACAAAGGATAAGTTTGAGAGTCTTAGCACACACCATTGCTCTTTTGACCACCAGTTCAGGGACCTGCCAACAGGTTTCCAAAGCATTCAGCATCTCCAGGAAAATGCTGAGCAACATCTGAGACTGCAGTGAGTGAAGGAGTGTCTGAAAGGGAGCTGGGAGCCTTTGAAGATCCGATTCCTGTCCCAGAATGCCCAAAACCAGTACTCTGAGACATCAGTCCTGTGACTGGCATGGCTCTGGTCCTATCCCAGCATCACACCACTGGCTGCAGCAGAGTTATTCTTGGTGCTCGCTGCTGTAAATGGGAGAGCAAGACCAAGATGTTTCTGAATACTTGGAATTCTTTTTTTAGCGAATTGTGTTTTCTAAGTGGAAATAACAACAAACCAAAGCCCTTTCTGGAGTATCCTGAGCATCCAGAGTCAGCCGCCTCTTTCCCTGCTGAGTGCAGGGAGTCTGGTGGAACGAGCCGTCCCCATCAGCTGCAGGGACAGTAATAACTGAGCATCTGAGATCTGCACATCAGAGGTGGCAGGTTGGGCTCTGGAGGTGTGGATCGATGCCGTATGGCTTCATTATGGGACTGATCCAGCGGCTGCTGTTCCGAAGGAAAGGGATTTGTCAGCAAGTTGGAAACTCCCAACAAGTTTTCTTTGCTGATGCAGTGGAAACAGCGGGGACAGCAGGGATGTGGTGGAGCCAGCACTGGGTCTGCAGCTAAACCAGCTTCTGCCGGGAGAGGAGTGCATCCAGTGTGTTCTCCTTACGGATTTTAATCCCCTTCTTGCCTCTGAAATGCCTGACTTTAAAGAAAGGCAAAGCTGGCCCCCACTATGTGCATATACAGAGTCACCACTTCTCCTCAATGCCAGGCACATGGAAGGAGCCCGATGCTCATGAAAACATCCCAATGTTTTATTGTCTTCCTTTGAAGCACCTAGATCCCAAAGCCAAGCCTTGGGCTCACTCGACTGCATCTTTGCAATCCTTTAATGCTACCCCAGCACAACGTGGGGATCACAGTGAAGACAGAACAACCTCACTCATTCACCAGGGATCTCTCTTGCAGTGGCCTCTTTGTTGTTACAGCACCAGGGGCTCTTCCACATTACAGGCTACAAGATACAGCGTGATGGGTCAAGGCAAGGCCAGAGATCCCAAGAGGAAGAAAAGAAAACAAGCTCCCTTTGTATGCACTGCGTTTTCTTGTCCACACTTAATTCACATTGCTGCATTTTTGACTCCTCTCTGCCGAGCAGTGTTTATCTGGCACAGGACAGCTCTCATTTAGGAGCAAAGGACAGCATCGTCTTTCTGTGCCCTGTTTAAATGGTATCTTTTGTTTGCGTTCTCCTTCTAAAGTGAGCAAGGGGCTCACAAGCAACCAAGGCAAAGCTACAGCACCCTGCTCCCTGCCACGTGCCTCCAGCTATGGAAGTTTGAGGGGAAATGAAACATTGAGTCAAGCAAAACATTTCAATTCTGATTCAGAGAGGTCAAAGAAAACCTTGTCCCCAGGAGACAAAGAAGGAGCTTTCAGCTTCTATTGCTGACTGGTGTTTGTGACACGTTGGGTCATGGTGATACAGACTAATACTTTAACAACATTTGAAGTCATCTGTTCACACCGAAATCGTGTTTTCCATCAAGGTCACTTCCATTGTCAGGATCTTTTCCAGGCATAGAAACCTCTTTGGAAAACCAAAAGAAAAGTTGTTATTTTTATAAGGCTGACCTGTTCCAGTACTCATATCTGGAGTGGCTGAGAGTGGAGGGGCAGCAGGGCAACCACTGCCCCATTGCATTAGATCATGCCCAGTGCTAAAGCTTCCCATTACCTCCCTGTGCCAAAGGAATGATCTTTTCCTGATTCATTTCCTCTCCTCGCTTCCCTTTGATCATGTTCTGGAGCTGAGCATCCCGCCCTGCACCAGCCGAAACAGAGGGAACATTTGCTTTGTTGGTTTTTGGAAACAATGAGGTTTATTGGGAGCTGGAGGGACTCCTGGCAGCCCCAGCATCCCGACAGGAGTTACCATGTTTCTGCCAGAGGTAGCTCTCTCCCTGCTCAGACCCCATCCCATGCAAAGTCCCTCCCTGCCCATAGGGGATGGCTTCATTCCAGCTCCGGGACCTCTGTTCCCCTCTTGCTGGGATGTTCTGGTTCAGCATCACCAATGGGGAGGCACAGTCGTTCTCCTGTGCAGCAGTGGCTGTACTCCACGTGGGGATCCGATTTTGAGGACCTTGATTTGGTGTACAAAGGTGCTTCCTTCATCTGGTATTGAAGGTCTCGTTGGTCCCCCAAGCTGTGCCTTTTGTGTGTTGAGTGGGTGACACCAAGGAGTGATGTGGCTGAGAGTGAAAATGAGGGTCCCAGACCTGGGAGCTCTCCAGGCCCTCCAGCTTCTCTGTATGGATTGTTTTACATCTCTGTGGATGAAAAGTGAAAGGGTTGTGGTTTATCCACAAGCTGATCCCCACCAGCTCCCTGGGGAGCAGGGAAAGTGCTTTGGGCCAGTCCCAGGGACAGCAAGTAGTGCCACTGGAGTGGTGGGCTTGCTTCCTGAGGCATGAAGGGGTAGTAGAAACCAAACATGTACTTCCATTGGGACTGCATGGATTTAAGGGTCTGGCTCTGAGCATCTCCATCCCTGGGGATGGCAGGCAGCTCCTCTTCATGGTGCTACATGGGTAGGTCCCTTTGCCTTGGGGAAGTGGTTCATGGTCCTTGGGTGGATTTTTCCTATAAAGTGTTACATATTGTGATGCATTTGCACCTCCCTTTTCAGTTCTGCTCTGCCAGAGAGCAGGTTGTATTGCAGGGTTGCCTATAGCAACATCTGGTTGAAAATGAGTGAGCTGAGACAGTTAAGTTTGCGGGTGGATATGTAAGAATGGTTGATTTTAGAATCATTGAGTCATAGAACAGTCAGGGTTGGAAAGGACCTTAAGATCATCTAGTTCCAACCCCTCTGCTGTGGGCAGGGACACCTCCCACTAAACCATGTCACACAAGGCTATGTCCAACCCGGCCTTGAACACTGCCAGGGATGGAGCATTCACTGCTTCCTTGGGCAACCCATTCCAGTGCCTCACCACCCTTACAGTAAAGAACTCCTTCCTAATATCTAACCTGAACTTTTCCCTGTTTAAGCCTGAACCCATTATCCCTTGTCCTAGCACTACAGCCCCTAATGAAGAGATTACTGCTATTACTCCCACTATTATTTATAGCTCTGTAGGCCTTGCAGCAGCTTTTTTTGGATAGGCATGCAGCAATGTGCAATTCAAAAGCAGCGTCACCCAAATGGCACCTCCTTAGGCCTCAGGGCACAGGAGCCCAGGGCAAAGAGACCAAGGTCTCAGCAGGTCAAATCCTCTCCTCTTGCTCAAACAACTGCTTTTCTTGGCAGGGATCTGGTGGGAAGAGACCGACAGCATCAGCAAGGAATCCTTTCCCCTGGAAGAAATGTGTACGTGTCAGTGTGTGCAGGGCAGTTGGACATGGGGCATGACACTGATGCTCAGGGTGTGCAATGTGCTGCTGGTCTCCTGGGTCTGTGCTGCTTGGTGAGGTTCTTCTCACCATAGACTCATGGAATCAATAGTTAGGGTTGGAGAGGACGTGGAAGCCATCTAGTTCCATCTATGATTATCACTGACCAAAGTGCAAATCAAAGGGTTTTGGCAGAAAGTGTCTTTGGGAGGGCTGAGCTGTGCAGCAGTGACTCACGGCTTTGGTTTCTGGGTGGCCCCATTGGAGTCACTTCGCTGTACTCTTGGTTTCCATTGCTATTCCCTGTATCAGGGAGCTCATCAAAGCCTGTGGCTCAGTGCTCCAGGTGAGTGGTGGGAGAGGTGCCTTCTTGTGGGCTCTGCGCCCCAGGCCACAGTGAGCTGGCAAATAGCAATTCACATTTTGTTTGTTTCAGAAGTTATTTCCTGGGGGAGATTGCCCAGGGATTGGGGGTGGGCTTTGGCCTCAGAAGCTTTAATTTCTGATCATTTTCCTGTTGACCTTTAAACAATTCCCTTGGCTCTCTGAGGCTGAGGTTACTCATGACTAAAAGAAGGATGTGGCTCGCACATGGCTCCCCCTCTCCCAAGTGCTCAGCAAGCTCAAGCTTCCCAACGTGGGGTCAGAAGTCATTGCCCCAATCCACAGCTTTCCTGGGATTTCTGGTTTGCAGCACTTTTTGCCCAAACGGTGCCATTTGGCTGAGGCTGCCTTTGATCCCCATTTTGCCCAAATGCCTTTCCTTCTGGAAGGAGTCTGGGAGAGCACCCAAAACTTCAGGGCAGCATCTCCTGCTCCACTGCCCGGGATCTGTGGACCTGTCCACCCGGGGGGGGTGGAAAAGGGTACCCCAGGGTGTCGTTGTTCAAAACATTCTTGCTTCAAAGCAGGGAGGAAAAAGCAGTTGCATTTAAACAGCCTTTTGGTGCTTCCCATCCATTCACGTCCACTCCCTGTTGCGGATCCACTCTTGGTTATTCACTTCCAGGTCCCCTCCTCAACCTGGGGATGTCCTGGCCAGCATGGTCCCAGGAGGGAGTCAGGGTATTTATAACTGGAAACACTGGGAGAAAATGTGCTTGGATGGCGTTTCCTCTAAAAGCATCAAATCCCAGAGGCTCTTCCTGACCCTTCCTACTGGAAACGGATGAAAGGACACACTTAAATGAAATCACAGTTGCTGCCACAGGAGATGCTCCTGAGCCTCTCCAATGGGGAGCAGCAGCAGAGATGCAGTTCATGCTACCAGGGTGTCCTGGAGTGATCTGAGCATCATGTGGACCAAGCACGGTGCGTCCCCAGCATCACTGCCACAGCTCAGGCAGCTTGGCCATTTGAGCACAGCAGAAACTCAGGGTCCAGTATGGTGCCAGGAGGTAGTTGGGGCTGTGCTTCAAGCCCTCAGTCGTGATCTGAAGTCTCATGTGCAACTTGGCTCAGCATCTGGGGGCTTCCTGTGATATAATGTACAGATGGGAGATGAACTGGGGACACACAGATGTCCTGCTGATGGGGACAGATCCATCCCTGAAGGAGGTTACCTCTGACCCTTCCAGCACAGCTTGGAATGGGAAATGGAACACTGAAGGAAATGAACCTGCAGCTGCAAGACCCCATCCCAAGGGCAATCTTATAGTTCAGCATCTTTCTAACCTTCCCTCACCATACTCTGATAGAAGGCAAGAGCATCCATCCAGCCCCTGTCCTGCAAGCCAGAAGCTGAGCCACCGCATTCTCCTCGCATTTGGTATGCTCTGCATTGCTTCACTCAGCCTGGGACCATTCCCAGTTTAGACTCATTTCCCCACAACGTGGATGTGCTGTGTTTCCTCCTCTTTGTGGATGTCTCCTCCAAAAGCAGGAGACTGCCATTAAGTGGTACTTGGGTCTTCCAGGACCCCATTGTGTTGATAGCTCATTATCAACTCTCTTTGGCATGCCTTTTTCTGGAGGATGTTGCCATTATCCATGAATTCAGGCTTTTTGTCTTATGAAATGTAATCCCATTTCCACTATTCCACTCCACAGGGTTGTTCACCTCCTCCAAAATGACATGCAAATAATTAGAGGGGTTTTGGTGAAAATTATTACACATTTATATTGCAGCAGATTCATTCCCATATTATTCCTTGTGCCACTGGCATTGCCAGAAGTACTAAATGATCCCCAGCACTGACCCTTGAGGATCACCGTGAGGCTGAGGAAGCCCTTACTGAGGCAGAGCACTGGTATCTCCCTTAGTCCATTTGCTGCTCATCTCACAATTCCCTCCCACCAGGGACAATTTCACATGGAACACAATAACAAAGTGCTGAGTTCAGCAAAATACACCTGAATGCCTTTCCTTTGCCTCGAAAATCATTGGTATGGGAAAGCTTGAGGAATTCTCTAGCGAGAATCCCATTTGCAGAACTACTGCAGACGAGCGGAGCTGCCCTCACCCAGGGCACCTTTCTTACATCACTGCTTTCTGCCATAGGTTAATTTCAGATACTTGCTGCTGAGTTTGCAATTTCATGGCTGTTTGCTCCCTGATTCTGGGGTGGAGCTGGTCCAGTTTCCATGCACCCAGCTCCTTGGTTCCTTTCCCCTTTAGATACAGTCGTTTCTATAAGATGTCCATTCATCCGTCTTCAGTTTGGCCTGAGATTCAGCATCCTCTCTCCCCCCAAAGCCTGACACCAAAGAGCCGCCTCATTTGAGGGATGTAGTTTGAGTGTGTTCAGACTCCCTGGTCCCACCCTAGGCACGCAGAAGCCACATTTCTTTCTTCTTCTCTCATTCATGACTCACAAACCTTTTGCTGTTGTTTTAATTTCCTTTGCAAGATCTAACACAGCTCAACTTTGGCAATTCCCACGTTCCCCTGCACTGCCTGACCTTTAACATAAACCTCTCTTTGCTGGTTAATCCCTTTTTCCATCCATTGCAGGCTTGTGGTTATTCCTAATATTCTTCTTGTGGTAATTCTTCATCCAGTTAAGGCTCCGGCCTTTCCCCTGGGAGGTTTCCTCTCTTGCCTGGGCTTGCATTTCAGATTGTTGTACATTCAGTTTATTTCCCTAAGTCCCTTAATTTCCCAAAATTCCCCCTCTGAAAAATTAAGCAGCAAACTAACTTCTTTTTAATTTAAATTGAAATACAGTGAGGGCATTTGGTCCAGGATACTTTTGTAGACAATTCCCTTTATAATGTCCTTACTTCTTTTCCAAGCCAAGCAAAGAAACTTCCATCTGATGGATTAATACTTCAGCTATGAAACCAGACTGATGTGTCCATGAGTAGCTGCATCTCCTCCTTACAGCAGTGTGACAGGAAGTTAAGGTCATCATTAAAGACACCACTCCCATGCTTACAGTATCGCTCTATGACAACAGCACAGAAATCCCTGTCCATTTCCACTCTGACCCTAATGATCGAGAGGAAAGTGCCAGCAGCACCCTCGTATGGCCTTTTGATGGGCTTTGTGCTCATCCTATGGTCTCCTTTGCCTCTTCATTGCTACCATCTTGTGAAGCATTGTCATCCTCCTAATCCACAGGAACAGGAATGTTTGAGGAGCTTTGGGGCTTATGGGTCTTGGAAGGCTGTATTGTTTGGGGCCTAGGTACAAAAAGGATGTCAAACAACTCCTCCATTGCTGCAGCAGGTTTGTATTGCTGGTCATTTAGGAGGAGCAATATCAACCTCTCCCCACTGTTTTTCAGTGCCATGGTTGAAAAGCTCAATAAAAGACATCACAAACCATTTCATCCTCTTTTCCATATGTTGCTTTAGTACCACTCAAGTACCCAGCCCTGCTCCTTCTCTTCTGTTTGCTTCCTGGAGATAAGATCAGGTCCTTCACATCTCTGTCCCATTCTGAAACCTGGAGGAATACATTGTGCCTTTACTGCATTGGGGCTGATTCCTCTGAGCTTTATCCCAAACACATGGTTCTCTTCACAGGCAAGTAACACACGGGTATCATCTTATGGACCGAACATTAACATGGCTGAGAGCCATTTGCATCACTGGCAGGACAGGTTTGGAAGAGACTGGAGGGGTTTAACAGAGATGTTTCATCAATACGAGGGGGAATGGCTGCAATGCTCAGCCCAGCAATGCCCCACACTGCCCAGCAGACCATGCATGGTCATCTGTGACACTTCCAATTCTCCTTTGTTCTACAATGGTCTGCTAAAGGAAACCTTCAATGCATACAGCATCCAATAGGATAGTCCCTGCAATTGCATTTGGTGATGGGTGGACTCCAATGTGCTTCCATGATGGTCCCACAGGCTGGCACAGGGACACATGGAGCTGGTTGGTGAGGAGGAGATTGCTGAGGGAATTCCCAGGCACTGCTCAGTGCCTGAGCAACCCTGGGCTGCTGCACCCTTCCACGCTATGTTCCAGAGGGACTACCATGGGCGATGACAACACAGGGACCCCAGAGCAGGTCACACAATGTGACACCAGAGCTGCTCCCAGGGCAGGCCTCAAATTCCCTTCTAAAGGTGAGTCCTTGTGTTGAAAAAGGTCTCTTCAGCGCCCCAAGTGCATTTTTCACATGGGAAAAGCCTTGCTGTTGATGAAGGATCCAAGGAAAAAGCCGCCGAGTGCCAAGTGCTAGGGAATGTTTGCTCTAAGGAGAGGTATGAGATTCCTCTCTCAGACCAAAACGAGCCTGCTCTCCAGTAGCTGGTTTGGATATGAACATCAGCTGGAAGATGAGGTGAGGACTTACACAACCCCAAGCCATGTAATAACACAAAGAGCAATCAAGAGCAGCCCAGTTCCCACGAGCACATCATCCCGTTGCTCCATCAAACTCAAAGCCTTGGCCTTGGGTCAAGGTTTTTACCTGGAAAGGCTGAAGTTTGAGCTGCCCTGGCTGCAGCCCATTGCCACAGAGGCAAAACAGTCTTCTCCTTGCATGGACATGCAGCATACTCTGGAACCAAATTCTTCATCTTCTAACCTGTATTTTGCCACCTGTGGAGAATCAATTTCTTATCTTTATCCTTTTCTCACTAATTTTCTTATTCCCTTTGGTGAATGGAATTTCTTACTATTCTTGTTCTTACGCCTATTTTTATTGCTCTTATTTTCTTCTTGTTATTCCAATTCCAATTCCTATTCTTTTTCTTAGTCCTATATCTGTGATAGAATGGTTTGGTTTGGAAGTGACCTTTAAAGGTTATCTAGTCCAACCCTCCTGCAATGAGCAGGGACATCTTCAACTAAGACCTGGTTGCTCCTGTTCTTGTTCCTGTTTGTAGTATCAGCCTTAGTTTTATTCCTCTTATCATAGACTCATAGCATCATAGAATCCCAGACTGGTTTGGGTTGGAAGGGACCTTAAAGTTCATCCAGTTCCAGCCGTCTGCTATGGGCAGGGACACCTTCCACTAGAGCAGATTGCTCCAAGCCCTGTACAAGCTGGCCTTGAGCGCTGCCAGGGATAGAGCAGCCACAGCTTCCCTGAGCAACCTCTTTGTCTACCTCTTCCTCTTCCTCTACTACTGCTATTACTGTAATTACCGTATTACTATTGGTATTAGCATCACCATCACCATTGCAGACCGGAGCAATCCTTTGGACCACAATCCAACTGTGCTGTGTATTACACAGTTTAAGTGCCAGGGAAGAGCAGGATGAGGCAGGGGTGAGCAGCTCCAGCACACGGCCAGACCCCCTCGCTGCCCAGGAACCGGCATGGAGCAGCTGGAAACAGGCACTGGGACCTGTTGGTAGTGTCTGGGGACAGGGCTGGGAGCGAAGCTGCAGCCAGGGTCAGGTGAGGCTGCAGGGCCCTGCACGCAGGAGCAGGGTAACATGATAAGGAGCTCGTGGCACCCCAACATAAAGGCTCATCCCGCTAAAAAAAGCCCTATGGTGGGGGTGAGGCATCATTAACTTCTAAGTGAGAGGGATCTTACTCCTGCGCCACATTCAGGCTCCAGGAGCTTGGACAATGATTTCATTTTAAAAGCAGAGGAGCACTGAGCTAATGCACAGATAATAATAACAACAATACTATTTACAGCTTGAGACAGTGCTTTTGAGCCCCACTGTGCAAGGCACTGTTCAAACGCCTAAATGAGGGCAGCCCCTTCCAGCTGCTCAATCTTAAAACTAAACAGGGAAATGTGGGGAAATGGGGGCACACAAGGACATGGGCTTTTCCTACCTGGTTTTGGGTTGAGTCAGGAGAAGAGGTGGGAGACAGGAGGGTGAGAGGGATGGAGCAGAGGCAGGATGTGAGGATGAGCCTGCCAGATGTCAGCAGCAGCATGGGTGAGGAGGGTGCGGGATGAGGACATGCTCTGTAGAGGAACAGGGCATGGAGGGGAACATGTCCCTGCAGGAACACAGGGCAGAGCTGGGGATGCTTCCCTCCAGAGAAGAAAGGCATGGATGGAGATGTGTCCCTGTGGAAGAGCAAGGCATGGACGGGGACAGCTCAGTGCAGCCCCTTCTGCTCACCCCACTCCCCACCAGGTTCTGCTGCCCCAGCACTGTGCCCACCCCAAACACGTATTTATGCAAGTCGTGGCTTTGGCTCTCTAACCCACTTCAACCCCAAACCCAGCTGGGACAAACCCAGGAACACGAGCTCCCTGTGTGTGTGAGGTGAGCCACTTCCCTGTCCACAGCCTCTTCTCCAGCCACTGCAGGTTCCTCATCCCTGCATCCTGCTTCACCAGTGGCAAGGAGAGGTCAGTGGCTTCTCGCTGCACCTGGATGATGGGGTGCATTGATCCTGCTCCCTCGACAGTCCTGAGGTTTGGGTGCTCCGTATTCCCCATGGAGTCACCAGGTCTTAGCACTGCTTTGATGGGCTTGGGGCATAGACAGCATCAGAACAAAGTCGTGGTGGCCACTGGTCCTCCAGTGAGAGCAGAAAACCACTGGATTTGGTGCTTGGCCTCCTTGCTGCTGGATGTGCTCTGAACTCACGTGGAATTCACCCCCTGAACAGCAGTTCTTTTGTGTGTACCCAATCACAATGCGATGGTAAGAGCAAGCCTACTGGAAAGGGGCTTCTTGAAAATGAGGGGACCTCCACCTTCTCACACCATTCTCTCTCTCACAGCTTCTTCCCAGTGGGACTTCTGCCTGGGTTGATCAAGTACCAACCTGGGGCCTGCAGAAGGACGTCGGATGCTGCCATGGTCCTCCATCCTCACCCCAAGCCCAGCTGTCCTATGGGAAGCTTCACATTCCTGGAGGGTCACTGCTGCCCACCCCTGGGCAGGCAGGCACTGGGGGAGGCTGTGAACAGAAGTGAAAGAGGCCACTGAGCAGGCAGAGAAGTCACCATGATCACAGGCTGGTTTGGGTTGGAAGGGGCCTTAAAGCTCATCCAGTTCCAGCCCCCTGCCATAGGCAAGGACACCTCACACTAGACCAAGCATGGTCTCCTGCGGGGGGGGCACTGCCATCCTCCAGCTTTTAGGCTGCTGATAGCTCTGTCACTGCCCCTCCAAGTGGTACCCAGGAAAACACAAGCTCCCATCCAGCCATGGGTTCTCAGCTCCCTATAAGATACAGGGGCAATGTGGACCTGGGTCTTGTCTCTCATCACTGCCCTATTTCACATCAAAGTGAGGGTGCTGGTGGAAGACCGAGGTGTGGGCTGCAGCAAGGCCATGCAGGGTTACTGTGGAAAATATGCACACTGATATTTTATTCATGTGAAGCTGAAGGGGTTGGTATGAAATAAAATAGCTTGCGGTGTTTCATACCTCCAGTCAATGAATTCCTGCGCCTTTTATAGCTCTGGAATGCTGGGCACTCGTGGCTGGTTTTATAGGGCTGTGAAGGTCTGGATGCACATTAATCACTGCAGGGACAATGACAGCTGCTGTGTTTTACCCAGCCTTCAGGCAGGTATAGCACTGCTGCACATTGCACCCTGTTCTCCCTGTTTGCTTTGGGCTGCAGAGAGGGGGGTTATTACCTTCAGGCTTATGGAACCACTCGGTCCACTGGGTTTAGTTACTGGGATTCAAGGGGTACATCCATGGCCTTAGGGACAACCCTGCACTGTGCTCCTCCCCTCCAAGGCTGACATTTGAACAGCATCACTGCACCATGGGAGTGAGGAAGACTGCTTCCCGAATTTCCACGGTCTCTGTAGTAAGAGCTACAACCTGTAAGGAGATGGGGATTGGGGTATTCCAAACGCTCATCACTGCAGGCTGATGGCCAGCACAGACCCACCCCCTTCTGTCTGGGTGAGCAGCTCATCCACCACAGGGTACCCCAAAACCTGGCTGTGGGTGGTGCAGGAACACAGCAGGATGCTCAGACACAGACTGCCTTGTTGGGTTGCATCCAGATGCCAGACTGAGGATCCTGAATGCAAGCAGACCCCTGGCAGCATCCTTCCTGCTGGTGACCATACCTGCACTTTGCACGTGTTTCACTGCAGCGTGCCTCAAATCCAGCCCTAAGAAGTATTTCATGATGTGAGAAATCACAGCTTTTCCCCAAGAACGCTGTTTCAAATCACTCCAGTCTGTACATCTGATGCACCACAATATAGGCAGGAGAGAACCCTGGATGTGGTAACAAACCAAAGCAGAAAAGACATCACAGCTGCATAGTGTACTGAATCCAAGTTAATTGGATTGAAAAGGTCTAATCATTTTGGGTGCAATTTGACTTGTGATTTCGGAATTCTTCTAAATAGCAATTTTGTTGGTATTTCTAGCTCTTCTGAGCACTCTCCCTACATATGGCAAGTGAGGAGACCACTGCTGAGTACTGGGAACACGGAGTAATTGAGGATTTTAACATTCAAACAAATTGACCCTTGAAGTTTGCTTCTTTCCATGCTTTTTTCTGAGGTTAATACACAAAATGTACCTAACTTGGAGACAGCATTACAGCGATGTTCTCACTGGCTGGGGATCCATGCTGAAGACACAACCCAAACATGGGATAAACCTCCTCCTTGTTATACCTGAACACAGTTGCCCATGAGGCTTTGCCCACCCCAGCGCTGGTTTGGCCTCTATGAGTTTCTTTTCTCCATGGCATTCAAAACCCAAGCTAAGCCCCAGATCCTCCTGTCAAATCTTGCCATTGAAAAGGCATAATCTCAGCAATCACCAGAATTTTGCTCCTGGTGGTAAAAAGCCAGGACACCACAAACACTTCAGCTGCCATTCAAGATGGAGTATTCAGATGGGTCTGCTAGCGCAGGGAACACGAGGTGGTGGCATGTGGGTGAAGCAAACCACTGCTCGAGTTACTGCAGAACCCCTGCCGGGGCAGGCTGGGTTTTTAACATGTGTGAGGATATGGGGAGAAGAGGCTGTGACAAGCAGAGAACCCATAGGAGATGCCCTTAATGGCTTTCATGCCTTTCATGCCTGCAGCTCCCTGGGACCTGGTTCAGGAATTTCCTAACAGACACTTTGAAGAGCACGTGAGAGCCTGCTGAGCAAACCTCCCTTACTCACAGCCACACACTTGGGGAACTTTTGCTTCCCTCCCCCTGTTTGTTCCAGTTGCATAAGCAAACATAGAGCAGGATTTCACAGGAGCATTCCCCTTGCCTGCCCAACAGCTTGGAATGGGATCTGACCTATATGCCTTACTGAAGATGTTATAGTAACTCAGGAATATCTAGATCTATGAGGTATTTGGGTATTGCACTCATCCTGATCCAACCTGCCAAATAAGGACGCCCCAGACCCTCCAGAACAAGAAGAAATCAATGTGAGTGCTATACAAAAGTGTCTCATTTAGTTTCCACCCTCATGTTCTTCAGTGAAGATGATCTTGTTAAAATCCTGCTCGACAAAGCTCTCAGTTTGACCCTCTGCTTCACAGCGCCACAGATTTCATGCCCACATACACCTATTGGTGGCACATGCTGTGGGTCCTTCATGGACAGCTATGAAAACCAGAGATGAAGCAATGTTAAAGTTATAGAATCATAGAATGGTTTGAGTTGGAAAGGACCTTGAGATCACCCAGTTCCAGGTGGCAGGGACACCTCCCACTAAACCATGTCACCCAAGACTCCATCCAGTCTGGCCATGAACACCACCAGGGATGGAACATTCACAGCTTCCTTGGGCAACCCATTCCAGTGCCTCACCACCCTCACAGTCAAGAATCCTGAGGTACCACTTCCTAGTCTTAGCACGTGGTGTGCAAAGCTTCAACTGTTTAAGAAGTCCTTTCCTCTTGAGGACTCGATATATTCACACTGGAGAAGTAAGAAAATAAACATGTTTATACATTTATTATATACAATATTAAGGCACAAGTTTAAACAGCAAAGAATAAGAAACCTTTGGCTGACCAACAACATCAATATTTGCTGGGGGTGACACATAACATTCCTCACTTCCCCCCCTATGTACAAATAACCCTCCAGCTGTACAACACTGTACACCCACTTCTCTATACAACCAACAACCATAAAAAATGACAGTATTTTACAACTAGTTACCAACGTCACCTGGAATGGCTACAGCACAGTTTCCCAAAACACAAAACAGTTCCAAGAGCTGGGAAAACCAGCACAAATGGAGTCGTGCCACTCTGCTGAGAGGGGCTGATACATGGCAGTAGTACTCCATGCAGGTCCTGCTAGTGCTAGGGCTGAGGGGAGGCCTGCTGGTCCTCCAGACATTCCCTCCAGGAAAGCTAACATCTCTTGAGCTCCATATGGTAAAGGAGAATGAACCTTCAGGTTTATTTGAGCTGTTACCTACAACAGGAGTTGACTACACCACAGTCTCCAATGATCAGCTTGCTGTAGGTGACCATGAATCTGAGGCAGCATCAATTGTAAACATACCTTTGGATAGCAGGAACTGGAGGGACTGTGGTATCCATAAGGAGGAGGAGTGCTGTACTCTAGCTGACTTGGAAAAGCTGAGCTGAATCACTACCAAACATAACTGAGAGCCACATCATGCATGCTGATCCCACACTGTTTCTGCTGGATGCCGAGTTGTCTGCCTGCACACAGCCTGTTAAACAGTTTAATCAAAAGCAATAATTCAGCTGGTAATAGAATGCTTAAGGACTTCCAAGCACCTCGGTATCCTTATTTCCTGGAGAAACAGGATGAAATTAAATATTCATCACCGTACTCCCTTGCTTTGTCTTCCTCCTGTCCTCCTCCTACCACAGACATTTGAGGAAGGGTCAGAGGTGGGTCAGCACTGATGCCACTCATGGGCCTGGCTTTTATGCAAACACAACATTCAAATTAAGTTTAGAGAAAACCACAAAACCAATATACCTATTTTACATGGCATATATTAAGCTGCATAACATCTTCCAAGGGGTTTACACATTTGGTTTCACAATGCAAAGCTGCTAATACTCGAAACGTGCAGTTCACTTCCCTGCACAACCTGCCTACCACTACTTTAACATGTGCAAAAATCAGGAAGAGGGGGACACCGACACATCTAATTCTATGTACACACAAAAGTAAGTGCATAGATTTAACATAGCAATTGGTTTTGAAATACAGAAGGCATCAGCCAGGCAGTGTTGAGTGCATGGCTCTGGCCCCTGAAGGCTTTGAGGAGTTCAGTTTTCAGTGAAAGCAGTTTAAAGTGCCTGGTGTTTTCACAATCAAGCGCTCTGATTCAATACCTACAAGAAGGGGTGGCCTTGAGTTAGCCCTGAGCACACAGTTACTTCCAGCACCCATCACTCTTCCACTCCTGGCACTTCACACAAAATCCCATCGCCCTTTTTCCCAAAGACAAGGTCTTCTTAGCATCATTACAGTGCACCACGAGGTTCAGGAACTGCAAAGCCAATACAAAAACACCTTACAGAAGAAAACTTCCCTATCGGCATGTGCAATGCACAAAGCAAATGGCATGCCACAATTAAGACAGACGGTGAGTTGGCTGTCTTACACAGTCACTACCTCTTACAGGAGTTAGGGACTGAGCTGAAAATGACCAGTGTTCATCCTGGGTAAAATAAGGTGCAAAGAAACTGCAGCTCAGCACAGAAAACAGAAGATGCTCATGTACTTCTTTGCAGATAAACCCTTCCTGGCCTGATCCTACACCCTTTAATGCCCAGCCCCATGTCAGCTTGAACGGCAGGTTTGTATTCTCAAGGAAGGTAGGATTTGGCTGTAGGCATTGAGAATAAGGTAAAAGCCCATTCTTACACACTGATTCTTCCACTGCTGTGAACCAGTGCATGGTAAGAGGCATCTTCACAAGCAAACCCAGCTTAACTCCACTGAAAACACACACCCCTCTGAATGTAATGCACAACCCTTCAGGGAGCTGCCAGGATCCTCCCCCAACCTTCCCATGGGTTGCTTCCTCAGGGCTCTCCTCCCCCTTCTACATTCATCCTCCATGGGAATTCCAGCCAACCAACTGCTCCTACCAAAAAGAGAACTCTCAGCAAGCTCCAAGATTGCAAGACACGAATATTTGCACTGTAAATCCAGCTCCAAGAGCAACACTTGTGCAGCCAGGAAAGAGGCACCTGACCAGCCTGCCCTGGAAAACCACTTCAAACAAATACAGGAGCCTCCCGTGTACACCTAAGGACCAATTATTCACAGAGATTAAGCAGCAAATACTTTTGAGAAGTTAACTGATTCTGAGGAAGATGCAAGCTTCTCCTGGGTTATTCAGAAGCTCCCTCTGGCCTCTCAAGAGCCTGGATTTCACTCCTTGTCCCAGCTGCAGAGGCAGGAAAACAGAGCAGCAGTGCACACCCAGTCTGTAACTTCGCTACCTTCTCTTTACACCAGAAAATGCAGTTTCCTTTCCCCTCAACGATCCCCTTCTCATGCCATTTTCCATCTTCAATGCCCCTTTCTGCTCAGAAAACCCCATATGTTTGTTTCATTGCTCCTCTTCAGTGCTCTTGACTCCTCGCCTGGTCCAAAGTCCCAACATACCAGACTCAAGCTTTGTTTTGGGCACAAACTTTCTGTTTCTTTTCTCAGACTCTCAGGTTAGTTCTTAAGGGTTGCACACCAAGGACCACCTCGGACTTGGTCGTATGCACACAAAACCCCAGAGACGCCATCCTCTGCTCAGATGAGGACTTCCATCATGTCTGTATCTGGAAACTCAGGCTTGTGGAGCAAGCTGCTCACTCGGCCTTTGCTGTCGGGCAGTTTCCCATGGCTGGAGTTCTCTGCAATGGGAAAGAAGGGAAAGTTGGTTTTCAGCTCAAATTCAACAGCAAATTGTTTGAAGCAAATATAGGCACATTTTTGTGGGGGGAGCAGGAGGGGGTGGTGATGGTGGGGCACTTCTTAACTGTACATCCTACATAATGAAAGCCACATTGGACAAGGAGGCTGAGAATATGCACTGCTCAATTCCCTGCATAATGACAGTAAGTGTGTTGGTGTGCACAGACCCCAAGGGCAGGCACAGAGATGCTATTTAAGAGATACAGACCAAAGCAGCTCTTTAGCTGTGGCCCTAGAGGGAAAGAGGCAGTTGGCAAAGGCTTACATTACTTCACCAAGTTACCACTGATCCATGGCAGCTCTCCACGTGGATATTCCTATTCTGCATCATTCGACTCCTATTCTGCATCAAAATTTAGGATGTTTTAAACATCACAAAGGCAGTACACAAATAATCAGGTCGTTGATTTAATCTAAAATGTATTGCTTTGCCAGTGGGATGGGATAAGAGAATGGCGAATTATCACAATGTATGATAGATATTGTTATGTGTTTATCTTCACCACCATAGCTCTTGACAGCCAAATTCAGGGAGAAGAAGGACTCTGGTTGCTTATAAACAGGGAAAGCTTGTTTCAGAGTACCTGGAAGTAAATTCCAATCTGGACTGCCCAAAACACAGCAATCCGAAGTTTCAAAGAATTCAACCCTATTAATAACATGTGGCACATTTTTAGAGGGAAGGTTTGCTTTTGAGATTAGATGACTATATAGGAAATGGGCTTTTTGAGAATACTGTGTATAAAGTAAACGTCTCCACCTTGCTGGGGTGCAAACCAGTGGTTTCCACCTTCCAAAAACAATTTTAATTGTATTTCTTTAATTCCTCCTCCCTAAATCTCCACTTCCTCCTTACCATTTCCCTTCAGGTTTTCTTTAAAAATGAGGAAGAAAACGGTGCTTTCACTAACTACGTTTAGATTGACAACAAGAGAAGGGTCTGAGCACATGAGCAAGTGTGGAGTATTTTCAAGGTGTGACACGAATTTTATCCCTGGCAGCATGAATAATTGCACTGATTGGGAAATCTGCGTGCCACAGCTGAGCGGAGCTTTTACAGGAGCATGCAGCTGTGGGAAGCCAGACCAGGCAGCTTTGGAAAGCTCTCTCCTTATTTCAGCTTCCCTGAAGAAACCTCCCCACCACCTTACAAACAGTAAGGTATCACCCCCTCTCCATCAATGTTGGGTGTCTCTAGGGGTCTGATGACAACCCTGGGTGTGGATGTTGGCATTTCACACTGGGATCCAGCAGATCTCACCCAGTTTCTCGCCGGTCCCTCGTGTCCCTGGGGGCCGTGGGGCCGGGCTGTGTGATGGGGTGGTACCCAGCCATCCACGGCCAGGGAAGGATGCTGTGGCAGGCCAGAAGAGCTCGGCGCTTTTGTCCGTCTGGGTGCTGCTGTCTTTGCTGCCCGTCTTTGCGTGGGAGGCCACTGGCGCTGGGATGGGCATGCAGGACAAGGAGGGCAGTGGAGGAGGCATTGAGGGGCCTGATGGGTGGTCGTGGTGCTCCTTCCCCAAGAGCAGCCCTGAAAACACATGGAGGTCAGTCACATCCTGGCTCACATGTAAGTGCTGTCAACCCCATCCCACTCCAGAGCTATAAGGCACTGATTTGGTTATGTCTTTAGGCCTTTAGCTTGGCTTAGCTTTTCCCCTTAGTGCTGCCTGTTGCTCTCCTTCCAGCCACATGGGTTTTCCCCCTCAAAACAGCCTCTTGAAAGCAGCTGCCTATTCCTGCATCCTCTCTGCATGTCCATCCCAGTGGTACTTACCCCTGGCACAGCCTTACATGCCCCTATACCCCCATCCTAAGTGGCCTCAAGCCACATTCATTTTCCCATTTAGCAGCCACATCATATCATGCACTTGTACTCAAAGGGATGCTTACCCTCTTGATTAACCAGGCTTTCTTCATAGTTCAAATTTGTTATTTACTGCCACAAAGCTGCAAACATCATCTGATTATGTCTGGAAGGATTTTCCCCAACTATGGCCTTCTATGATCAGTGCAGAATGATTTAATAGGATCAAAATACAACTAAGATAACATGCAAGGTTAAAAATTACTTATTTTTGACTTCAAGCACAAGGACACACACTCTACCTATGGGAAGTGCTCTGGAAATAAGCTGTCAGGGCAATGTGTGCCACAGCCAAGTCACTTTTGCTCAGCTCAAGCAGAAGGATTAGGACGAAGTGATGGATGAGGCAAAAACTTAACCAAACCCTGAGCTCACCTATGCTTCCCTTCCAGATCTTCTCTTCCTTCTTCTCCTCAGCTATCTGGTTGCTGGTGAGTGAGGTCTGCCGTGAATGCACACCCGTAGCAGCAGCAATGGAGGGGACGGACCGAGCCGGTCGTAGGCTGGCACTGTCAGCTTTACCAAGGTCCTTCCGTGATCGTTGCTGAAGGACTTTGATCATGGCATCCTTCTCAATTATTTTGGCATGGAGATTCTTTATTCTGGCAAAACAGGAACGCAAGAAGCATTTATATGGGCAGGCATCCCCACCCTGGGGCAGCAGGAGGGGTGTCTGGGTACGTGTCCTCTGGTTTTGCATGACTCAGATAAGGCAGCCCCCACCAGCTCTTCTGAGGATAACCATGCACACTGAAACAGGCAGCATTTCTAGCTACTAAGCTAAAACTGAGAACTCTTCTGCAAGGTTAACTGAACCTATCTATTGCTGTGGCTTTACCAACCCAGCAGGAGCAATGAGGAACAGTGTATCCTGACCAGGCAGCAGATTGCTTCCTTCACCAGAATACAAACACAAAGGAATTTCCATCCCCTAAGACATCAGGGTCAAATCTCATATAGACTGCAAAAGCACTCAAATCACAAAACCCCAGGATTATCTGAGACTTTTCTCCAGGAGTGACACTACTCTTGCTGGCTGTCTGTGCCCAAATATCTTCCCATTGGAAGTTGTGAATGCTCCATCCCTGGTGGTGTTCAAGGCCGGGTTGGACATAGCCTTGGGTGGCATGGTTTAGTGGGAGGCATCCCTACCCATAGCAGGGGGTTGGAACTAGATGATCGTAAGGTCCTTTCCAACCCTAACTGTTCTATGATTCTAAACCAGTTTATTTTATACCTTCTGCTACTTGTAAATGCATCTTTTTTAGTGGTGCTCATGGTGCTGCATTTGGCAGGTTTGTTCCTAAATGCCAGCACAACCATCACACAACTTGCATGTGGGATACTTAGTGCATACAGGAGTAATAGGCAGGCAAGGAGTGAAGAGTGAGGAAAAGTCAAGCCCTTATGCTGCTGATTATGTAGGAACGGATTACAATGTCAGCTTTTACAACCAGACACTCTTGTTTCCAGAGAGGGATTTTCACCAAGATTTAACAAGTGTTCAGCTTCCTCGCGTGTCAACCTACTTGTAACAGTGGAACAGCCTCTGTTTTGTAACAAGGTCATTTTTGGTACAGAGAAGGTTTAACAGGAAGGTAGGTAGGAAGTTATCTAATGACAGCAACGCTTCAACCCATGTTTTAATGCTGAAGAGCATTACTAAGTCACTAAGTCACTAAGTCCAGGCATGTGTGAAGGAAAAGAAGGGTATCCCAGTTTATCTGAACCCAGCCCAAACACACAACAGGCAGGTATGGCACAGCAGCCCCTTACGTGTACTCCATGTCCTGGCAGCGCCGGTTGGCTTGCACGATCTCCTCCTCCTCCTGCCAGCCCCGTACCTCCAGAGCACTCTCACCATAGCTGCCATTGCGTGAGTGGCTTGGTGCTGAGGTGTCTCTGAAACAGCAGTTCAACACGGTGAGATGGGCACTTGCAAAGAAAACCCCAAGCCCATGCACAAGATTAAGCTAGTGATAGGTGCCTGTCAACAGGATGGGTCATTTTGGCATTGGGCTATCTTGCTGCGGGCTACTCTTGGCTTGGGTTTAGTCATTAATGCCATTAATTAACTGGGCTGATAGAGGGGGCTATCCCCAATGAGGCTAACAACCAGCCTGAAGGACAGGTTCACACATCAGAGGGATTCACTGGGGAAATGATCCCAAATCAACAAGATTACATTGCAAACAAGAATCAAAACTGTACACTTTAAAAGGTGAGAAGTAGCACAGGAACTGCTGCCGAGACTGGAATGCAAAGGATCATCCCCAGACACACAACTAATGGTGTTTCAAAGGGAAATCTCACTTTAGTATGTTTTCAAGGGATTTGGCTTCTAATAAACTGAGGCAAGAATTCTGTCATCATCCTCATCAGTGGAAAGCCTTTACTGCAGTGCCCTGTGTACTTTTGAGCATCACATTTTGGCACAAACAGGAGACAGACCAGACAAATGCTGTGTGAATGGGAAGGGCTTTACACTAGGGCAAGTGAGGAAAGGAAGTAAGTTAGTTCAGGCCAGGGAAGACACAACAGGGGATATTTACAAGGCTGTTAGTGTCATCCGTTGCTCATTGTCTGCGTGTGGGAAGGACAAGAATCAGTTGAAGTAATCTGCAGTAAAGAGGCTTAGCTTAGCTATCAGGAGAACCTTTTCATTTTGAAGCTTAATCAAGTGGTAAAAGGAAGGACTTTAGACTTTCAAAACTAGGTTAAACAACCATGTCGCAGACTGCGGGATGGATGCAGCCATATGCCAACAGCCCCTGCTCACTCCAGTGATGCTCTGGGAAGGAGCTGACTTCCCTGTGCTGAATACATTTGGCAGTCCGAGACATTGCTGTTCAGTCCAGTGCTTGAATGTGGTGCCTTGATTTGATGAACTTTTGGTCCTGGTCAGAAGGGTAAATCCTGCCTTAACCAACTATTGTACCTCCGTGGCATGACACCGCAGAGAGGTGCATTAACCCCAGCAGCTTCACTCAGCAGGGAAAGGCAAGCAAAATCCAGTACTAAGAAAACACTCATTCCTTATTATTGTCCCACACTTTGTGTAGTGAAGAGCTGCCTTCTTGCAGCAGGGCCATCTTACCTCTCCGTTGCAGCAGTGGCTGTGGCATTCATGGCAAAGTGCCTGATGGTACTCTCCTCCAGGTACTTCTGTTCCCACTTGGTCATGTCTGCTTCCAGGGCCAGGATCCTCTCCTCCTTCTCCCGCACCAGCTCCATCAGGGCTGGGGCATTGTGCTCCGGGAGGCTGCTCGCCTGGTAGCTGCCCTGCCTCTGCCAGTGGAAACAGACAGATCTTCATCCTACATCACGTACAGGAGCTGCTGACCCTTTTATTCCCACTTCCCTGGAGTGTGCAAAGACATCCCCATGGCTTTTGACAAGGGCAGGTGTTAACTCTTAGGCTAAACCCCTTAGGTTGTAGGACAGGCAGGTTGACCATGTGTGCAATGCCTGCACATGCTTCTTCAGACCATGCTGAAAGAAGCAGGGCTCCAGCTGCTCCCTGCATGTGCAGGGATTTCACAGGATACCCCAAGACAAGGGAAAAAGATAGGAAAAAAGGCTGGTAGAGAAAACAAGCAACAAAGCTTTTCAAAGTTATTCTTGCTGGGACTCCATCACATGGCTGGGCAGCGCTCAGTATGGACAGGCAGTTTATACCTGAGGGCTTATATACAAAAGCAGAAAAAACTGCAACATGTAACCTAGCTACATGCAACCTATTTAAAACACCAGCTTGGAAAACACTCCAGACATGGATTTATGCCTGTCCCTTCTGGCACATCAGATCTCTTGTGCCCTCAGGGGATGCTTTGATGCTTTCTCTGGTGCAGTGTGTCCAAACAGAGGGGCAGAAGATGCCCTGGCACTGCAGGGTGGCTCCCATGGGATGCTGACAAGCAGCAAGGGGTGCATAACCCTTCGCATCTATGCTGCAAGGGAAGCAATTACTTAGGCAGGATCTATCCTACCCATTACAGTCACTTAATTAAGCACCTAAGTGCCATAGGTAGCTGTCCCAGGCTCCTCTCACTGCTAGTTAAGAGTGGAGGAAGATGGAGATCCGGTCCTTGACTCAGCAGAGGTTGACTGGGATGAGTACACACTGAGAGGCATAAAGCTCTGGGAGAACTCAGCAGAAGTAAAGTGGGTTTTTCTCAATAAAGATTGCAAGGTATTTGTTACCCTCCACAGTGCACAGTGCTGTGTTAAAGGGCAAACGTATGCCCCCACACTGCAGTGAGCACTGCAGCATTTCCATCCTCCAAACCTCATTTTCTCCTTCTAGACATTTGCCTTCTGCTTACGGCAAACTGAAGACATCAGGGGAGGACTAAAGCCTATGCCCTTGGTGCAGTAATGACGCGTTTGGAAGCTGCTTTCTGGAAATGCAATATGGAACAGCCCTTAGGAACAACAGCTGCGGCTGCTCCTGCAAAAACACTGTCAAATCTCTGGCAGGAAGGCAATGTTTTGGAAGCACGGTCCTGGTCTGTAAATGGCATCCTGGGACATCACTGGTGCCTGTCATCTTCTGAGGCAAAACCTCTGCCAGCCCTGCATGCTCAGTTGGTTCTGGTCCTAGCTTGTGCATCAGTGATAATGAAGATTTGCCATTTGGACTCAGTTACCAAAAAGCCAGGAACAGAAGAAGTTCTGGCTGTCTCCTTGTGTGCTGCATCTCTTCTGCTGACTCCAGTAAAAAGGGAAAAATAAGCTCTTTTGTTCCCTTTGTGATGAGAAAATGTTTCAGGAGATATAATCAGAGAATATGTATATTATATATTACATATATATTATATATGTAATCTGAGTTATCAGGAGATAAGTCAGAGGAGACAACTCTGAAGTAAAAAGATGGAGCATTTTGATTGCAGCATTCTGGCTGATAAACCGAAAGGTATAAACGATAATAGGAAAAAATACCCCAAAGTTCCTCTTGAAGCTAGGGTGAGACAAGTTAAGAGTACCTTTCTCCTTAAAACTTGCTAGAAGGAACAGGAGAAGGCATTTGAGAACTACGACAACTCCAAATACAATTGCAAAGCGCAGTGCCAAAAGATGTGTTTTAAGAGGAATCTGTAAGTTACAGAGGAATTTTGTACCCAAATGAGCAGACATAGCCTGAACTGTCAAGAAAAGGACTTCAATAACAGTCCATTCTATCCTACCTAATATATTGATTTGTCCCTATATTCCAGCCCAGAGAGAACAAAACTTTTCCCAGTTCCTAGTTCTAGTTTTATCTTCACTTGAACTGTAATTGTATTCCTCTCAAATGTCTTTTCATTTGCACCAGCATCAGCATGTCATCCTCCATGTAATCTCTTCGTTAAACTGGAGAAAGTGCAGGCTACAGGGCAACTGAGAAGGGCTACTGGAAGATGACAGGCACAGCAAGCCCATAGCGGACATGGCAAGAAAGACTTTATACATCAGCAAGGAGAAGCCAATATGGATGGGAAGGGTCTCCAGGGAGCTGCTGGAAGGGTGCTGGGGTATCTGCCTCAGGGCTGCTGGGGAGAAGGGGATGCTCTCAGGTCTGGCCACCTCATGACCCTGCAAACCACTGATACTGGCTTTAGAGCTAAGTCCCAGTTGCACCCTGCCAGCAGGAGCAGCCCTTCTGCCTTCTGGCAGCACAAGCTCCATGCAACAGCTGCTTTGGTCTCCACTAATGGCTCACAAATAAGGGTACTGTAGCAGATGCATGCACTGATAGAGGTACAAGAGCATCATGTTTTGCTTATGTTGCTGGGTTTTCCCCAAACAGTGGTTTGATACACTTAGTACATCTGCTCACTCTCCTCCGGAGCTCAAGCTCCTGTATTTGGCATTCAGTGTGGCCGTAGCCTGGAAATCATCCTCCCTGCAACCTCCCTGTGCCTTTTTTTTCCCCTTTTCACAGATGACTGGACTTTGGGACTTGGGAATGAAGAGGGAAAAACAAAGGAGTAACTGTGCGTAAAATACAAGCATAACACTACTGCTCTACGGGCACAGGGCTGCCAAAAAGGAAAAGAAGCCATACACAGAAATGAAAACGTACACTTTTAGCCCATTCTGGGCTGTGCTGGTATTTAAATAATTTATTGTCTGAAGATGACACTGCTTGTCTCCACATCTGTCACGGGCAGAAGTTTCTGTGAACCAGCTTTGCCCAGAATAAATAGGGCCCAAGCTCCTGCACCTACCACCAACCTCTGCTGAAGATCAGGAGTTAGCATCATACTGCTGTTCGGGTTGGAAAGGATCTTCAAAGCTCATTTAGTTCTACCCCTCTGCCATGGGCAGGGACACCTTCACTAAAGTAGGTTGCTCCAAGCCCTGCCCAGCCTAGCCTTGAACAGTCACAGTGATGGGGCAGCCACAACCCATCCAAAGGAAAGGCTTAAGTGGAAAGCCCAAGAACCTGAACCCCAAAGCAAGGCAGCTCCAGGCAGTGCTGCAAATGACCATCCCTCTGTAACAGCAATACCAAAGGCTCCGTTCAGACCACCCCATCCTCACCTGCTGCATCCGCAGTGAATCCAGCTCCCGCTCCAGGCGCGTGCGCAGCCGCCGCTCCATCTGCTCCCTCTTCTCGCAGGCTGCTTGCAGCTGCGTCAGCGCCTGCTGCAGCTTCTCCACCTTCTCCACATAGGCTTGCTTCCTGCGCAGCTGCGGGACAGGGGTCATAGCATCAATCACAGAATGGTTTGGGCTGGAAAGGACCTTAAGATCATCTAGTTCCAACCCCCTGCCATGGGCAGGGACATCTCCCACTAAACCATGCCACTCAAGGCTATGTCCAACCCAGCCTTGAACACCACCAGCGATGGAGCATTCACAACTTCCCTGGGCAACCCATTCCAGTGCCTCATCACCATTACAGGAAAGAATTTCTTCCTTATATCCAATCTAAACTTCCCCTATTTAAGTCTGAACCCATTACCCCTTGTCCTATCACTACAGTCCCAGATGAAGAGTCCCTCCCCAGCATCCTTGTAGGGTCAGAAGTGCTGGAGGCTCTCAGAGCACCCTGGGCTGCTGGGCACACTTGCAAGGAAGCCCTGGGCTTGAGCATGGCTTTGGCACTCAGAGAGCTTCTACAGGGAAGGACTGGTGCTCCTTTGGGTGGGCAGGGAAAGGGCACAGTAAGCATAGCTGAGGCAGCTCTATGCCTCTTGAAGGGAGCTGCCAAGATCTCCCACCACTGGGAATCATTAACTATTAAACCCCCTGGCTATTTACCCACCATCGCATTGGTGGATACTCTTTGGCAAGTATACAGGCTGGCCTCAGCTAAGTGCAGTCCTGTTGGGTTTTATTGACTGGTGGCACTGATTGTCTGCACCCAGAGTCTCTTTTTTCCACTCCTGCCTATCTGTTCAATGCAGGTGGAACAATAAGAGTGCCAGCAGCCAGGAGCATTCCACCTGCTCTATCCCCCTCCTAGGCTTGGCCATGCCAGCATGTTGATATGCTGGAAACCAAAGCCAGGCCCTCCTTAGGTATACAGTGCAATTACTGAAGGGCTAAATGTGATACAAGGATTTTGCAATACAGCGATATTGCTCAAGCATCACACCCCAAAAGGAATTTGCAAGTGGACTAAAGATATTCAAGGGGCTTAGCAGCTATCCCCACTTCTTCTGGCCTCCTACCATGCCACAGGCACTCAACACCACAGGGTGTTGTGATTGCGGACCACAGCAGGAGCTGGCATGCTGGATCACACAGACTTTGCAAGCCTCTGCTGGACCCCATCTGCAGCCTGAGGATTAATGAGGGATGCTCAAGGTCACTTTCATGAGCACTAAGATCCTCTTTAGGACTTCTAGTCTCCCTCAGAAGGCAGAAAAACACATTAAACCCCAGTCAACACTGGGGAACTAGATGAATAAGGGAGGCTGGAGATGGGCTGTGAGCTGGCGAGGAGAGGGTGAACAGGATATCCTCTTGCCTAACTCTTTTTAAGTATTTATATCTACTAAAATTAACTGCAATGTGGGATATAGGAGGTATAGCCACAAAAGGTATGGGTCTAAGTACCTGTGGGACGTAGTAAGAAATTTGCTGCCTTGTTCCTGGGTGCTTTGCTCACGACTCCCATGCTACGAAGTACTTGGGTTTTAGTTTTCCACTCCTGTGATGCCAGGTTCACTGAATCCAATGACAATAAACCCACTTCTTCTTGAAATCCCTTTTCTGCCACCCTAAACCCACTCACACCACAGGTGAAGTGAAACACGGGCTTGTTCACAGCAAAAGCAAAGCTTGGTCTAAACAAACCTCCCTAGCCAGAGCCAACAACTGGCAGCGTGACCTCCCTAGCCCTGCTGTAATCCAGTCTAACGCTTATGGCTCCCAGCGCTTTCCATGAAAATTAATGAGATTATAATCCCCACTCATCTCTGGCAGCAGCACGAGGATTGCATTCCTCGGGAGCTCACAGCTTGGCAAAACAGACGCAGCGGTGGCTTCCTGCCGAATGTGCTATTTTGGCAGTAGGAAGGGGCCTGCGCCTCCTCCCAGATCCACCAGTGTAGACTGGAGAAGGGAAGGGGGCTCCCCTGTTGTCCCTCCTCAGTAGCAGACCTCAGCTGCTCCACCACATGCTGCCAGATGCTGCAGGGTCCATCTGTACTGCAGCAGTCAGAATGTGACCTTGCAGAAGCACTCTAAGCCCCAGGGTTCACATACGCATGTGCAGGTGAGGCGATGCACACGTGTCCACTGCCTTAGCAAGGAGTTTTCTTGGAGTTATGCAAGAAGACAGTTCCCACATTCATATATGTATAGGGAGGTTCTTGAGCCAATTCTGACTTTTCTATTCTGCCTATAGGTTCATAAGCAAAAAATTCACCTACACAGTTAGAAAACAAACTGTTGTCATTTAAATTAATGGGCTTGTCAGTGCAGCATGTATCCATAAGGAGCAATCAGAAATACATGATACTAAGCTCCACTGCCTCACAGACATACTGACTCAAATGCATAAAAGCCAGATGGCACCTGGAGAGGTAACAACCCATCCTCCTGCTGCAAGGTGGGATCAACTCTATCTAAAGCCTGGCACATGTCTGTATAACCTGTTTACAAAACCCTCCAGGGGTAGAGACCCCACAACCCCCCTGCAAACTACTTCACGGCTTATTTTCCTTTACTGCCAGAAAACTTTTACCCTAATGCCTAATCTGGCTTTCTCTTATGTAATTTAAGTCAATTACTTCTTGTTCTGTTTCCAAATTGTGATCTACTAGAGCAAGAAGCGTTTAATGAAACAATTCATATATTCACAAGATCAGCAAACCTGCCTGAACACTGCCTTTGTCCCAGGGATTAGGAAAATAAAGATGAAAGAAGAGCTCAGGCTAAAAGGGGATGATTCAAGTACATGAATCTGAGTAAAGAGTGGGTCTTAGAGAAATACCTGCGCTAGGAACATAACTCCAGTTTGAGCAAGAGTGTGTCTATGCTATAGATTCCAGATTTGAGTTAAAGACTGTAAGAGATGGAGAATTCACTATTACCCTAACTACGTTGTTCAAGTGTTAATTACTCTAACTCTTATTTCTGGCCTGATTTGCTCAGCTTCAACCCCCAAACACTGCATCTCATTATTTCTTCTTATGTTAAAGAGCAACATCTAATCTGGCTGATAGCAATCCCTTCTTCATGTTCATGCACATGGCCTGGAGCTCAGCCACCTCTTACTTCCATCATTCAAAGCAAAGAACAGCTTCTGGGCCCCAAATAAATTCTACAACTGCTTTCTGAACCCTCTCCAATTATTCAGTCTTCCATCCAAAGAGTGGCCCAGACAGACAATTCCAGCAGCAGTCTCCCGGATGATGTGTGGTCATAATGCCACCTACATGGTTTTGAATTAAGTTCTTCTACTAGCAAGCTCTTGGGATAATGCAGATTTACACTATCTTATGTCAATTTAACTTAGGAGCTGCTGCTTATTTCTCAAGCCTTGATTTAAAAAGCTTTTAAACTTAATTACATTCTGGTCGCAGAAGAAATCTGTGTGGATTTACAAAGCAGTGCATGATGTGGAGCTCTGGTAATAATAAAAATACTAGCAGTCATTTTCATTTGAGTGATTTTGTGCTTTAATATATTCCAAATTAGAGTAAAAATTCCTGATTCAAGATGACAGGTCAAAGCTTCAACATCATCTGCTATATATGTGTCAAACTGAGCTCCAGAAACACTGTAGACTATTAGAAAGGTGCTCTGATTTAGTGATGAAACAGGCTGAAAGCAAAGGAAAGGGAGCACAGGAGCTTGGGCGCATGTCAGTAGCCACTTCACCCGAGCTGCATGATACTGCCTTGGGGAACTAAAACACGACAGCTGGGGTAAATTTAATTTGAGCTCCTCTTAGAATGAAAACCCAGTTAAACACTACCAGGTCAACATGTTTGCAGGCTGAGGGCTCTGAAAGACACACTCAGGCAAGTATCATTGCATCACCTTCATGTGTTGTCACCTCTGAGTTCTATCATGCCCCAGGCAGGAGGTTACCTCCTCCATAACATCCATCATGCCCCAGGCAGGACCTTAGCAGCCCTCAAGAGGGGAACCTTTGTCCTCTCCTCAACTCCACCAGTCCACAGTCCAAGACCCTAGCTCCGATCCCCAGCACATTTCTGTTGGATGATTAGACTGAAAACTGGCAGCTGCAAAGCTCTTAGAGCCCTAAAGCTGCAGATGTATTTAACACAACCCAGCAGGAACAGGGAGACTTCTTACACCACCTGCCTGGAAACCTGCTTCTGTGCTTCTGCTGCCTTCTCGGCTGTGCGTTCAGTGTTACCTGCCAGTACCACACTGACAGTCTGCGGAGCAGCCAGCAGCTAAATGTATTACTTCCCATACCCTGTGTGACTCTGGGACTGCAGAAGCAGGTGTTGTTACCTAAAACATTCCTTTATTCAGCCACTTTGTAATGAAATGCAAACAGAAAACCTCAGGTTGCCTTCAAGGCAAACAGTGTTGAGTCAATTATGTACAGATTAAAGGAACACTAGCTCCTGCAGGAGTCCCAATGGGACTGCCCCAAATATAATGGTGAGCAGGTTTTAGTCTAACTAACAAAGGAGCAGTTAAACTTACTGTGATCCTCTTCTTGCTGCTAAGTGTATCCACTGGAGGAAATGGAGTTCTTAAAACGTTTCTCAATTGGAAGTCAGAATGGTCAGGAACAAAACAGCAATGCCTTCAGCACTTACACACACACGTATACATACATCTACTCTGCTCTCGTAAGACTGCACTTGGAGTATTGTGTGCAGTTTTGGTGTCCTCAACATAAAAAGGACATGGAACTGTTGGAATAAGTCCAAAGGAGGGCCATGAGGATGACGAGGGGACTGGAGCACCTCCCATATGAAGACAGGATGAGAAAGTTGGGGCTGTTCAGCCTGGAGAAGAGAAGGCTGTGTGGAGACCTCAT
>JASSUY010005925.1:0-65343 GCA_032466535.1 Forpus xanthops | reverse complement strand
GGGCCACGAGGATGATCAGGGGACTGGAGCACCTCCCATATGAAGACAGGATGAGAAAGTTGGGGCTGTTCAGCCTGAAGAAGAGAAGGCTGCGTGGAGACCACATAGCAGCCTTCCAATATCTGAAGGGGGCCTATAGGGATGCTGAGGAGGGTCTCTCCATAAGGAACTGTAGTGATAGGACAAGGGGTAGCGGGTTCAAACTTAAACAAAGAAAGTTTAGATTGGATCTGAGGAAGAAATTCTTTACTGTAAGGGTGGTGAGGAACTGGAATGGGTTAACCAGGGAAGTTGTGAATGCTCCATTGCTGGTGGTGCTCAAAGCCGGGTTGGACATAGCCTTGGGTGGCATGGTTTAGTGGGAAGTGTCCCTGCCCCTGGCAGGGGTGTTGGAACTAGAAGATCTTAAGGTCCTTTTCAATGTGAACTATTCTATGATACTATGATTCCATGTCTAAGCTTTCAAATGCTGTTGAGCATGTTCATAGGTGTTTCACTGGAACAGGCACAGAATCTGGCAGGATCAAGCCCTGAATAAACAGAGAAGAAGCAGATGCTCCCACAAATAGAAAACAATTATAAAATTTCAATTGAAACATGTTTTGTTATTTTTTTTTCTGTGAGGTCTATTTTACTCTTAAGCATGAGAAAATGATGGCATAGAAAACAGACATCTACTAAGAAATGATAAAAGTTAATTTTCCCCTACTTGATGCTGGCATTATCTGGTTCTTTACTGAAGGAATTTTGCTTCACAGGAGAACAAAGGATACCTTATAAAGAAAATTGTCAGTAGTACAGTAAGGCAGTAAAAGGAAATACTTAAATTACAGCCAGTGTGATACTTTCTGCTCACATGTGTCATTGTAACAAACAGTCTAACGTCTAACAGGACCCAGCCTAACAGGGCTCAAGCAAGGATAGATGGTTGTATACAAAGAACTGAATAGTAGGTGGAACAAAGTAAATCCTTTGAGGTAGGACATAAACCATGGGAGGTTTAGCTGAGAGTTAAGCAGATCTGTCCCTGTAGCCAACAACACGAGGAGCACAGCCCTGAAAGCCTCTGTTTGTAGCGTTTGGTTCATGCTATGCCCTGGGTTTCTCTCAGAGCACCTGCACACCTTGTTGGTCTGGTGTGCTGGTGCTCAGAGTTTCCTGAAAGCACGCCAGAGGTGTGCACAACCAAACCCTGAATCCGTGAATCAGCTCTTGTAATGTTATTTTAAGCAAAAGACGACGCAAGGGTGAGGTATGTGCTTGTGGGAGGGAAGGGGGAGAGATGGAGGGAAAAAGAGAAACAGGCGAAAAAAATAACCATTTTAACTAGAAGCCCTGTCTGTACCTTTTCACTTAGTGACTTAAATATACAGATGACTATAGCTGAGGGATATTAAATGTGAATCCTTCACAGTACATTTTTAGGAGATATAAAAATCCAACATACTGTAAAATTTATAGCTTCCTTTCCCTCCCCAAAAAAGGAAAAGAAAAAATCTATTGGTAGAGGATATAAATTTTTCTGAGGCTCTAAAAGGTGTCATAAAACCTCCCTGCCACAGATACAGTTGGGTTACAGTAGGTATTTCTATAACTCAGATTTGTAATAATTTGGGGTTTGTACATTGGGTGGTAATACTGCGGTGCTTTAGGCAATATGCCTATAATGTCCAACACAACAGAATGCCTGTTGGGTCTCATTTCATATATATAAATTATATATAATCTGAACAAACACGAATGGTGGGACCCATATATAAACAGACTTAATATTTCAACACCTACATTTCTTTATGAACCTGGGTGGTTAAAAAGGTGGTTGCAAATGATTATTTCTTTACCAAGTTCACACAGAGTAGTTTGCTCAGTTTAATAATAGTCTATCTTGTTCAGGCTGAACAATCTGGTCCCTGTGGGGGGAAAAAGAAAGGGGGAGAGAGTAATAAATCAATAGCCCAGATGTAATCTTAGGTGTCTAGAATGCAGAGAGGGATTTTGGAGCATAATGGCACTGGTTGTCTATTGTCATTCAGACATGAGCTGCATCAGAAAAGGGCTTGTGGGAACCTGATAAGAGTTGGTCAAAAGTGGGCCATAAATCAAACGCAGGCAGTATTCTGCTGATTTCACACACACGCTCACTGGGGGAAGGGAAAAAAAAAAAAAAGAAAAAAAAAGATAGAAAAGGTGATAGATCTGCAATTTACTGCTTATCGCATCTGCTAGAAGTTTCATAATACAAAAGCCTGACCTTCAATGAATAAACACCCTCGTTGACTACCTGCTTCTGCCTAGGAAATACGGCACGCGAATATTCTACAGCTTAGAAATGTGGCTATGAAAATGATGTGACACCTTCAGGTTTAACAAGCTTCTTTTTGTTGATAGCAGTTGAATAGCTGTCACTTTAGTTACTAGTAACCACTTTAACTTCAGATGCACAGTGTTTATTGAAAGGATCTAGATACTTACTCAAAGACACTAATAGCTTATGGGGAAAAAAAAATAGTTCATAACACAAGGATTATGGAAAGAGCAATGTGCACAGCTCTTTTATGTACACTAACATTCTGCTTCTGCCTAAACAGAAAATAAAAAACTAGCAGTAACAATACACTGATTATAGAGACCTCTCCATGCTGCAATACAGGTCCCTCTGCTGGGATTCTAGCCACATCAACATCCACAGGTCACTGGCGCTACTCATTTACCTGAGCCCTTTGTAAGGGTCATTTGTCAATTTTAACCCTGACTCAGACTCAAATTCCAAAGCTCTGGCAATAGCTATTTCTTTCAATGTTCCATATTCATTATTTCAAGACCAAACACTTCAAACTATTTTGACAATTTTTGCATTAATTGCCAAATCAATGCAATTTTATCTGATGTTTAATCTGCTTCAGTTGTACCTTCTTAAGGACTTACTGCAGGTAATACAGCTCAAGTTAAGCTCCTATAATTTGAACAAATTAGGAGGTACTCACTTACTATATTAAAGGAAAGATCCTCATAATGTGAGTTGGCACCTATCCCTTAGAACTCCACAAGCCTCACAAACATCAACCTACAAACAACAAATACATTCTCCATCCCAGTATCATATAAAGGGAAAAGAGCATGAGATTAAAGTAAAGCTTTTTCCAAGGAGCTTCCACTTTGTTCTGCCTGCACCAGTCCCTCAGATTCCCAGTCCCTTGAGGAGAAGACTGACAATCACCGACAATAATGAACTGAACATTAAAAAGATGGTGCAAAGTAATTTGAAATATTTACTGCCCAGATTTTGTTGTGGAAGCTTTGTTGTTCTCTGGAAGAAATCTGCTCTTGTAGGCTCAGGATCCAACCAGTCAGTGCACAGAAAGAGGGCAACAATGGGACACCTGGTAGATCACTCACGTGGGGACCCGCTGCAAGTTAAATTATCCATACTATATAACCAGTACAGGGCACGCATAAGACAGCTGTGGCACAGTAATTCTTCCCTTAGCAGAAGGGACTTCACTGCCCTCAGACATCCCACAGAAACAAGCTTTACTTTTCCTTGCTCAGCTGCAGTGACTTTGGTATATTATCATGTCTAACACCAGCTGTTAGCAACAAGACAAGAAAAGTACCGGCTCGTTTAGAAACCACTCCTCACAACCTGGAAGCAGAATTCATGAAAACATCTCAGATTTTGATCCTAGTGCAAGTTCTCTGCATGCTTGCTGATCTACTTGCCACTGCTGTGCAGGCTTCACTGTCGAAGAGGACAATGGTTATCAATCACGTCAGAGCACTTTAACAAGGCAAGCAAGCTACAAAAACCTCACAGAATTTATGTCACTGGGGAAGAGTCATTAATTTGGATTTCCAGCTTCCTGCTCAGGCAAAATTAAAAAACAAAATATTGAATATAGAGTCGTTTGATTTAATGCGCACAAATAGGTAATTGAGTGTATATCTGCTGACCTTCTCTAAGAGCAAGGGCATAAATATTCCAGCTTGGTTTTACAAACCAAACAAACTCTTATAATAAGAAAAAACCAATTTAATTATTTTATGTATTATATATATTTGCTCACCTTGGTTTGCTAGGAGAGAGATTGATTCCATTGTTAAAAATTATGTTTGGAAGTAAGAAAGGGCTTTAATTTGTATAAAGTGCATTCCAGGAATTAACATTCCTCCTGCTTTAAGGAGAAAAACCTGTGCCACTAGATTCATTGGTACTGAAATAAAACGGTTGTAGGGTTATTTTGTTTTGGTGGTCAGGGGCTATTAATAAATGTTGCTAGTGAGGAGGGGAAATCAGATTTTGCAGTGCTTTGGACCCTTATTTGTCTTTACATTCTCCACATATGGGAATGCACATCAATAGTTCTACAGCTTTATTCTGACAGCCCAGCATTAGCAATAGTAACACTTTGCTAGTACCACTCTAACACTCCTAACTGCACATTAAAATCAGTAAATTGAGTTATTCTGTTTCATGCACAGATTGTAAATTCCCACCCTTCCAAATACGAAGTATCTATTTCCAAACCTGTTAACTTCTATATTATTTGAACCCCATAAGGTTCCTCTCCTGACTTCCCAAACCCTTTCCCCTCTCATGAAGGTGCAGCATCTCATCTGAATACTCTCAGTCTACCTCCACAGGCCTATTCCTTTGTCCCTCTGAACCGGCTTCAGCAAGGTCTGGTCCAGCTGCCATCATCTTCTACAAATCCTGCCTTCAGAAATCTACCCTGAAAAATGCAGGGCCCCCTATATAGGACTACTCAAGGACTTCACCCATTTTCAAACCCTAGTAGTCAGAGGGACTGGCTGAAAAATTCCTTTCCCAATTGCTAATCTTGGCAATTCCCTGGCAACTTCAGCTAGGGTACTTTTTTTTGCTAGAATAAGATCCTGACTGCATTTTACTATTCAGCAGCTTTCACTGAATTAAAAGAAAGTAAAAATCTACAAGCCATATGGAGGAAACACGGATTAATCGATGTAGGAAGCTCACGTTCTGCGTACGTGCTTATTAGAAAAAGGCTGAATTAGAAACACTGCTTAGCTGAAACAGCTGACTCATGTTGCCAGAGCCTGAACTGAGTCAAAAGTACTTTGGGGCTAATAGAAGTATGTCATTCTCTCAGACCTAAGCCAAGAAATATTTATGCATTATCACAAGAAGCTTGTGTCCTGTAGAAAACCTCAGTTCAAAGTTAATGGCTGCAAATCTCTCCAAGGCTTTGGACTGGCCTGACAATCCCACCTCACAGAAATTCAACAGATGTCCCTATACAGAGCTGTCTGAACTCATGCTATGCTCTTACATCCCAGAGTCCACTTACAGAAAAAATAAGGAAAAAGAGTGATCAAGAGGTGGAACGGCTGTGAAATGCAGAGCAGCTCACAAAAGGGAGCTTAAAGAGAGCTCTTCCCAGGAGGAAGGAAAGGATAATTAGAGTTTAGTGAGAGTCACTCTCTTCCCTTTCAATGTAACTCATAAGGGATATGTGTTGATTATCAAATGAAAGAGGATAATGCATTGCTGGGAGACTGTACTGTGCAAATATTCATTTGAAAATGTTTACACTACAAATTTAGCTCATTTCCTGCATATCTATGCACAGATGGTAATTTCCTCAGATTCAAAATGGGCTGAGAAGATGGGGGGAATGCTGACAGGAAAGCTAGCAAATTCAAAGGGATCTTCACCAAGCAGCAGCCCAAACATTTTGTTTTCCGAATCCCCTGCCCTTCATTTTCTCCAGCTTTCATTCCAGAAAATTGCCTTTGCACACTTAGAGGTTCATAATGTCCATGAAAAAAATACAAGCAACTGCAAAGTATTTTTTAGCAAAAGATTCTGAAGCAAATTTCACACATTAAGAAGTTACGAAAAACTGAACACTTTTGTCTTAATTCTAAAAATTCAAGTTGCTTCTAATTATATATTATTGCAATTGGTTACAAATTCCAATAAAAGACACCCAGCAGTTCAGTTATACCTAGTATTTTTCCCCTATCTCATCTTAAGCTCCAAGTTAGTGGTGAGATGTGCATGAGAAATATAAATTGTTGGATACATTTCCTGGCAAAGTCAGCCACATACTGTAAACAGATTACTTTACCCAATTACTAATTTAAGACTAATTTGTTTATGTTTTAATTCTTCTGCAATTTGTTCTTCCCATAGAACAAGTAAGATCCAACCATGTAGTTAACAGCTACAGCCTCAGAAATGATGGAGAGGTCACACTTGCTCCAAACCCAAGCACTATCTCCCTTTCAATCCAAATTATTAGATTAATAAAAATTATTCTAATTATAAAATTATTCTGGCATCCTCGACATAAAAAGGACATGGAACTGTTGGAACAAGTCCAGAGGAGGGCCATGAGGATGATCAGGGGACTGAAGCACCTCCTGTATGAAGACGGGCTGAGAAAACTGGGGCTGTTCAGCCTGGAGAAGAGAAGGCTGCGTGGAGACCTCATAGCAGCCTTCCAGTATCTGAAGGGGGTCTGTAAGGATGCTGGGGAAGGACTCTTCATTAGGGACTGTAGTCATAGGACAAGGAGTAACAGGTTCAAACTTAAACAGGGGAAGCTTAGATTGGATATAAGGATGAAGTTCTTCACTGTAAGGGTGGTGGGGCACTGGGTTGCCCAGGGAAGGTGTGAATGCTCCGTCTCCGGCAGTGTTCAAGGCAAGGTTGGCCAGAGCCTTGAATGACATGGTTTAGTGTGAGGTGTCCCTGCCCATGGCAAGCAGTTGGAACGAGACGGTCTTAAGGTCCTTTCTAACCCTAACTACTCTATGAGTCTATAATTTAATGTAAATAATACAGCTATTTTACATCCGGACAACTGCTTCCTGTAAGTGCAGGTGCAGGACATACTTTCAAGCTGCTCTTCATGACAATAAGACTTACAGGGTGTACTGAAGGTTACAGATACACAGAAGAAACACAACTCCAGAGGATGAGAATTTAGAGCTATCGTCAGGGGAGTTGTCAACAACAATGACAGTAAGGCTTAGTTCTGGTATATTTTAACTTTGATCATTCCAACCTCTTCCATGCCCATTAATAAAAAGTCAAGTGTACTGCAGAGAGCTGAATGAGTATCAGGATGGTAGACATAGTAAAGTACAGTCAGAAAAGGGCCTGTTCCCACTCTGCACCCCCCAAATACCCTGCGCTCATTTCAGGTCCTCCAGTGAAAGCACATGGAAGTTAAAAATATTACTGCTGAGTTAGGACAAGCAGCCTTACCAGCGGGATAGTGTATTTTGGGGATCTACACCATAATGCTTTGAAAGTCCTTTTGAATACTTCAAGGAATAGAATCCACGCAGAAAGACTTTAGCAGCAGCCCCCATTTCCACCATGTAAAACATTTCACAGCTTGTCTCATTATAACATTTGTAAAAACACTGTCTGAGAGCAGTGGTGCATAAATGAATTATTTAAGTTTTGCAGCAAATCACCCTGATCTTGTGTGCAGCTTCCTAATGTACTCTAAGTGAGCCCTGGGAGGCGAATCATAGCAGACAAGGGGTGTAATGTAAACCAAGTTTTATTAGCCACGAAAAGCCAAGCTACAACATTTATTAAGTATCAAAGACAGTGCATTTAAACAAGTTTGATTTGGTAAATAATAGTCAACATGGTGCCTATCTTCCCTAGTTCCAAAGGCTTTTTAATTTATTTTTTAAACCCAAACAAAAACATCAAACCCCAAATTAGCTGTTTATTTTCTTGCCAGCTCTGCTAACATAACAGGTCCTCTATATTTTGCAAATAGTGATTTTCAAAAAATTACCATGTGTCACAAACAGTCTGCAGCTCTCTAGCCTTAATACTTAGCAGAAAAGTAAAAGTGCATTAGTATGTTATCATCCACTCTTTATCAGTGAAAGCTCTGTGGTCCCTGCTGCCCTTAGCAGCCTGGGAAACAAACATGGCCCAGCACTCCCTGCCTTGCCCTCAGTAAACAGGCCCCAAACACCCTCGTAATGTTTTCCTTTTTTAGGCAGCTGCCTCTTGTACTGCTAATATGGAGCAGACCTTCAAAACCATTTCTGCCAGAGCTCCATATTCAATATAGTATGAAATCTAAAAGGCAGTGTAGCAAAGTCTTCTTCCATACCCTGCCCTTTTCTTACCTCATTAATTGAATCTCAAGAAAAACCTAAGTACTGCCTCACATGCCATACATTTAAAACACAAATCATGTTTTATCTGCGGCCAAGGAGATAAGTCCGAGTCCAGACAGACAATAACAATAAAAAGAAATTAAATATACCAAAGTATTCAATGGGCAGACACTCACTGATAAATATTTAATGCTCCAATTGCACAATTTCAGTATTTGCAAAATGCAGCTGGTTTTCCTTTGTGGAAGCATCTCCCTTGCTCTCTTCAGCTTTGGACTGCTATAAGAAAAAGCAAACTGGGAACTTCTCCATGTGCCCTGAATGCTGAACTAAGAGGTAGTGCTTAAAACTACCCAAAGCCACATAGCCTTGTAGAAATGTAGTCCAAGTCCCCCATCTGTCCCATCACAGCAGAGGGCATAATGAATGCATCAGGACTCCTCCATCGTGTGGGGCATGATGCTGGCCCCAAAACCACCACACAAGCCACCCAAACAAGCAAAGACTGGTCTTTACTGCTCCGAAGATTTATAGAAGCATCCTACTACTACTCACACTCCAGACCACTGAATCCTAGTTCCCTTTCTCAGAAATCACTTGCTTTATTTTCTTTTATGATGCTGAGAAAACAGATGAAAATCTGGTGCTTGAGGCATGAAGGAAAACCTAGCAGTTTTAGACACAGAGTCCCACTTAGCCCAAGCCAATGCAGAGACTGTCTGAATCTTCTAGATGGTGGCATACAGAGCCTCCTCTAGTGTGCAGAAATCTGTTGGTGCAAATAAAAGGCTTTTCTCATGTTGGTTTAGGTGAGCACCTCTCACTGAGAAATCTCTGAGCTCCAGAGATTACTATTATTTGCCATTCCAGCTCATTCTACCCTCGCTAGGCTTTAGCAGCAGAAACAACCATGGTGGTTCTTCGATCAGAAGCGGTAGAATTTAGCCTGAAATACTGTCACAATTTTTTTGCTATAATTGTTTTTCTTTTTCCTTCCTCCTTCCTTCTTGTACTAGAAGAATCCATTACATGACTCTCCTTTTGTGAAGGCCTTCCTATGAGCAGCTGCATAAACAGGACAACCAGATTTTAAACAGAAGAAAGCAATAAACTTTTTTCTAACTGGGAACGTCCTACCACTTCTTGCCTTAAGTATTTGCATTTTCTAAAGCAAATTTCTTTACACTTTTTCACTGACTTGCCTTTAAAAAATAAAAATGACCCAGTTGTGAAACAAGGTAACGCTTTTTTGAGAAAATACTAACTATTTCTGTGTGATTTTTTGAACTGAAATGGAACGGGGGCTTTTAGACAAGGATTTAATAAAATCATACAGCACAGAGTAAAAGTAGCAGATAAGTAGGCCTTTGCTGCAGCAGCACACAACAGATGTTTCAGAGGAATGAGCAAGTTTCACTTACAGTCCAGATGTGTAATATATACAGAGTGAGCAATGAGAACCCAAAGGAAAAATGATGCCACTTATAGCCTTCCATGAAGAGATTATTTTCCTATAGAAAGAAGCAATCAAACAGTTGTCCAACTACTTAAAACAAGAGATGTTCATCTTTCAGCCATCCACATTGGAAGAGGTGCTGCTGAAACCGGCCTGGGAATTCAGCAGCTTTACAGGCCATATTGGCCCAGAGCAGAATTTGCTTTCCACTATAAAACAAGCTATTGCTTTCCATACCTCATCGCCACCAGAAAAATGAAACCAAAGCATTTGTGTCATTGATGATGCATGGAGACAACACACAATCACAGAAAATGCCATTTTCCCCATCTGGGTTTTCTATTCCTCTGAAATTGTGTTCTGACTCCCTATATTCAGAACTATTCCTATCAAATACATGGGCTACAATATTTAATACTCAAATTTTAAATATTTTAAAGTTCAGAAGAAAAGTTCATTACCAAAGGAAAGTATAAACAAGGAGATGATAAAATAGTCTCATCATAAAATATGCAAATAATCCCTTCAATGGCATATCTTGCTGATGTAATTAACTAGTAATGCACTCCTCCCGTGTTTCATAGAGTTTTACTGCTTTAATATATAACTGGAGATCTTTAGCAGAATCAGTGTAACTCAATCACCATTTTCCTTTCCATCTAGTATGACCATGTTCAAGACCCAATTGCTGTGACATTTATTGTGCATGTTTCCTACAGACAGCCTTGGTGGAGTTCAATAGAGTCAAGTTTGATAGTTAAGTCCGTGTTACATCTTCCATGCAACTGTGAGCCTGCACCAAAGCTATGTTTTATACACAATTTTACAAGCCTCTCCCTTTCTCCACTGTTGTTTGTAGAAAATCTGATAACTGGTATTGATTGACAGCTTTTTTAAGTGAGCATGAGTAATCATGTCAGATTGAGTTACACTTTCTAAATGTTCCTAAAAATATTCTGTTATCCTGGTTATTGATCAAGGGAACGTGTTTGGTATATAAATGTAAGTTTCTGCAACAAAGTCTGTTTCAGGAAGGACCACCATCAGCAACTTCACAGCCCCTAGTCAAAGACATCGTGATTATTCATATTCTGTTTTTTTTTTTAACCTTGAAAGCAGAAAAACCCAAACTCATTGGCCAATTTCATTTCTTTAAGTGTAAATCAGTTCCCAGTGAAATTCTTTTTTAGGGAGAAAGGAAAGTCAGGTCTGGAAAGCAAAACTGCTCCAAGTCATGCTCCCAGTGATTTCAGTAGCCGTGATTTTCCAGTGCACAGCTGGAAGACATCTCAATAGGCCAGTAAGCAGTCACTCCAGTAAGCCTTTAGAAAACAGCTCCTTTAGGATGCTTTCATCTAAACTCCTAAAACTCAGAGCAGCAAAATTAACTAGTCAAAAATTCTGGGGGGATAACCTGCAAACTTGCTACACTTTACTGCAAATTGTGCCGGGTAGAGCGTTGGTAAGATCTGGATTTGGCCTCAAAACTGGCTTCATTTTAAAAGTACCAAAGCCTCAAAATAGGTAACTATTGGAAATTGGCCATGAATTGGACTTGCTTGGACTATTGCTGGCCTTGAAAAGGACTTGCTAGTGAGAAACGTCATTTCTTTGAGTTATCCCCAATTAAGTTGATTTGATGCCATACATCTGCAGGGATGCTTTTTTGGTGCATTCTTTCCTGCATGTCCAAGTCAGAATTTTAGCTGCCTGCTGTTTCTGCAAGCACAGGAAATACACACAGCACCTATAAAGCAGATCAACTGACTTTTTCCATTTTAAACACTGCTTTCAGACAATTACAGTCACTTGGAAAGAAACTGTTCAAACTCGGGGCTTTGTTCTCAATTCAGATTTGGGGAGCTGCTGTTTTGACTTTGAGGTTTGTTGGGTTTATTTGTATTCAGAAAAATATTGAGGTGGAAGCTGGGAAGTACCATGTGAACTGGCTGGATCACCACACCAAGCAAAATGAGAACTGGGGCTACAAATGTCTCAAAGTAAATGCACAGCTTTCCACATTATTTTGCTTTTCTCATACTTTAAAATATTCTTCCAACCACTTCACTGTTTCATGCTTTGAAATAAAAGCTTGAAATTTGTCAGCAGCTGCTCTGGCATTAGATAAATGCCTTTTGGTACTTCATAAAAAGTTACCTAAAGTTGGTCAACTTATAAGCCTTTAGGGAAATATAATAAAATCAGTTCACACCTAATCAGAAAATATTTCTTTGACTTCAGCAGCTAAACTCTCTCCTGCCAGTATCTCCAGTGGGGCAGCTTCTGTCTGAAACTACAGAGACAAAGCAAGGCTTTCCTTAAAATTTCTTCTTCAGGTGCCAGGCAGGGAAGTGAAAAAAGGAAAATGACTCCTGGAATCTCAAGGGTCTCCTCCTCATTGTTCCTGTCATACCAGATACATACACTGCGACTTCTTCACAAGTGAATGAGAGTCCCATAAATAACAGTCACTTTTGCTACATAATCCTGATTTATTCCCAGAGAGTCTATGTTGTACCCTGAATCCAGTCAGTATGGAAGAAATATTATGGCTCTAAGAGAGGATCACAGAGCAGACATGCTAGAAAGGCTAAATTAACTTCGCCACATTGGCAAAGGCACCACATTTGATATATTTTTTGGCATCCAGCTTCAGAAATACTTTTAAGACAGTGTAGAACAGCTATGGACCTGTATGATTGCACATCTTGAAGAATATTCATTAAACTTCATTAGACAGCATAACCTATTTTTTAATTTCTTTATTTTTTATCCCCTCCCTCCCAAAAAATAAAATAAATCATTGCCCTATATTCAACTTTCCATTTTAAAATTTCTCACTAGCTAAACTCTGCTCTTCTTTCAGCATTTAAAATTTTCACTGACTTTGGGGAGAAAGGACTTCTGTCAATGATGCATATTCTGAAAATCCCACTGGCAGTACAGTGAAGGACTGCAGTGCTAGAAATACAACAAATGGAATATTTGACTCATGGTGGTAGTGCCAATACAATCTCCTTCAGCTTATGCTGCCATGCCATAAATACACTGTGGGATAATGAAAAGTGCCCCGTATAGGAAAATACTATTAGTCTATTTTTGTCACTCAATTTGCCCAAAATAAGAAAAGGGATGCTCAGCACAGCTTAGTGCTTCATGCATCACTATGCTCATAGAAAAAAAATAACTATGAAAATCTGATACTACAAATATTCCTGAATGCAGAAGTCCTCAAAATTTCAAAATATTTTAATCTGAATTAAAATACATAAAATACTTTAAAGTACATAAAATAAATTTAATATCAAACACTAAAAAGCAAATATTATATTTAATTTAGAAAAAGCTATTGTTAACATAGGAATACACTCTGAAAAGCTCAAAGACAGACTAATAAGGTCATACATCTCCAGTTTATATCCATTAACATCTGAGGAACTGTATAGACAAAACCTTTTCATAACAGATGCAACACAATTTATATATTAATAGCAGTGGGGATTAACACAGCTAAGAAAGCTTTAAGGTATAAATGCTTTCAGGCTTATTCACATACTAAAACTGAAGAGGCAAGGCTCAAGTTCTTTCAAAAAGAAAAAAAAGAAATCTATTAAAAAGAACAAATTCTGTCGATGAGTTCACCACATTTCAGAAAAATCTCATCTAATAATTCCAAGTCCTTTTACAGAAAAAACATTTGGAGGTATTGGTAAGTATTTCAGGAAAGAATTTCATGAATGGCCTTCATAAAAATGACAGAACCACACACTTCCCCAATTACACAATTCTTACTGTTCTGATTCACTGTCCTTTCTTTAAGTGGTGAGTTTTTTTTCCTCTCTTTTTAATAAAGGTAATATTTCAAAGAATAATTGGGATAAGTATTGGGCTGGTTTACCTCCTTCTTTCAGAATATTGCACAATGACTTGTCTACATGTGCAGTCATCCACACGCTTAGTCTTACTGGAAAGTCAGCCCAATGTGTAAAACCTGCTGTCCCATCCCCTGTGTGTTCCCTGACCTTTTTGAGCAAGGCTGAAAATAAAAGGAGTGATTATTGCTGATGATTTGGGACTTTTTAAGCCTACAAGGAGAGGATGTAGGGGAAGACTAGCATTAATTTTTAGAGTCTGTGGTTTGTGTCATTACATTTCTGTGAAGCTTAGTTCATTAATAGGATTCTTCCTATAAGAAGTTCCTCAACTTACTTGTTCACAGTGCTGCCTGCAGGAATGGACAGCGGAAGAGAAGATCTGAAATGAAAATGCTTAAGAAGTAATACAGAAAATTACTGTCAAGTAGACTCAAAAAAACCCTCTCAGCAATTTCTTAAGGGTTTCAGGGTAACTTTTAATACATCTAACAATATTATTCTTAGTCAAAAAAAAAGTGAAAGGTGATTTTCTTTTACATGTATATTTTCTAGTATTACTCTATTAGGCAATAATGAGTAAAGCTGCTGTTGTTGTCCCAAGAATTTTCTATTCTAAGATGTCTCCATACTCCACATGCAAATTGTGACTAAGTTAGAGGTGGAAAAATAAAAAAAAAGAAAATAATCACCCCTTGGTGTAGCTTTACCTGGACTGAAGACAAAGCTCTCTTTGGACCTAGCAGCAAGTGTGACTTCATGATTTCCTGGTGTTGGGAACTGCAAGCCAGGCTCCACTGTCAGCCACACCTATGTCAACTCATGCAATTCAAATTAAGAAACTTGAGTCATTCCACATTTGCATTACTATAACTGAAAGGGGAAGATGGGCTTTCAACGACTTTTGCAGGCTTCACTGGAACGTGGATTTGTTATGTTTACAGGAATCTGATGTTTTCATGGCTGAAGAATAGGAATAATAAGGAACAAGAGGTATATAAGGATAGTCAAGAGTCATACTTATGCTTCAAACATGGGGGGGGATGCCTTTTGGGGTTTTCTCTTAATCCTTAACATCATACATATATAGAAATAAAACAACACAAGTCCCATTATACTCACGGTTTTCAAGTTCTGGGCCAGCCAGAAAAAGGTGAAAAAGCCTAAATATGCCTTGAAAAATCCCCTAAAATTCTCCAAAGTGTGAAATCCACATGACACAGGACACAGATGCATGCAGTCAATTTCAACGACTCTCAGGAAGACAATGCTAATAGTTCCCAGGCATATAAATATACTTTCATTAGTTAGATTGTATGAGGGCTGATAGACCTGATCTAATTTTCTCCTTAAAGAAACTTGAAGTTTCTTCAAGGAACGTGAACTTTTGATTTTTAACATCCACTGGAAAGCAGACTTCTAAAGGTCTGAGGGACAGATGAGTATGTGTGATTTAGTGTCACACATGATGAGTTTGCTACCTCTGTGACTCTTTAAAAGCAAAGGAAGAAAAACAATTTTTCCCCAAGTGACATCTTCCAAAATTATGTGTCTGGTAGCCCCTGCTTATAATTAGACTGGAAACCAGGCAAGAAGTGAGACGCAAAAGTGACAAAGCAAAAATGAAGACACTATCACGCACAACCTTTTAGAAGAAAAGTTCCTCAAGGGAAGTTTTCCCTATAGATTAAATTAAACAATTGGAAAAGTTTCAGCCTGTATCTTAACCAGCAGTATTTTCAACCTTCCTTTTCCTTGCTTGCCACTTGGGAGAGCACAATCTATCCTTACAAGAAGGAACAGGTTACGAATAGGTCACGTTTACAATTTAGTCGCTAAGAAATGTCAGCTTGTTGAGAAGACCTCACAATATACATACTTAGGTCTTTTGGATGGAGGTGAATTCCATCTCTAGCAAGTTTATTCCCTGTATTGAGTACTGGAGACGTATCAAATACAATTAGCTTCACTGTAACTCAGTGGAACTCATTATGACCAGATACCACTGAGGCCAAGGTCTTGGCTGGAATCAAACAAGGGATTTATATGGTTACGGAGACCATCTGTAGTTACATTAGACTGGATTATAAAAAACACACACATTTTAAAGAACGTAAATCTCTAGGTTTTAAGCCATAAGCCAACTTTTCTTTGAGAAGTTGTAAATGAAATTCTCCTTCTGAGTAGGTTTTTTAACAATGGTGGTAGGGAGAAAGGATCTTTTCCATCTGTAACCATGGAAAAGTGCCTCATATAACCAGGTCACCTCTGCAGGCTCTAAAGAGACATGGACATCTCCAAACAGCAGTACATTCCCCATACAGGGCCAAACTGCCCAGCAGATGAACTTCTTTCCTCATCTGGAAGCAGGCAAAATAAATTCCACTACTGTGCACTTTTTTTGGCTTCCTATGTCTGAAGCATCTGATGTTTAACAGTGCTGCCCCAACCACTGCACTGGCACATTAAGGCAATTTCTCACTTATCTCAACCAGACCTACACAATTTAAGGGGTGCAAATATCTCTCTTTTTAGATAAGTAAAAAAAAAAAAAAATTATCACAGCAACCATTTGTATCAGTGTTGTTATTGCAAATAACAACTGAAGCTGAATCTTGACAAATTCAAAACCAAACAAGGAATTGATTGTACATGATCAGGAAAAATGAAAACTTCTGAAAGGTGTAGCTGGTCCTCAGAGACTGCATTCCCATTACTGCTAACTGACATTCTTAAGACTGAAGCTTCAGCTCAATGCAAGTTCTAGGTACATCAAATAAATTATTGGCTGAGACTCTTATACCCAGCATTAGGCAGCACAGAAAAATAGATCACAGAATCACATAACAGAGTTGTAAAAGACCTTAAGATCACCTAGTTCCAACCCCCTGCCATGGGCAGGGACACCTCACCTAGACCATGTTGCCCAAGACTGTGTCCAATAATGAGGATACCAGGAGATCATGAATAGATGAACTTCAGGCCTCAAAATCTCCAAGTTAACAGTTCTCTAAACAAATTAAGAGGATGTAATTCTCAATTGCTATCCCTGCCTCCTGGTCCCACTTACAGAATTCCACCCTGGAAAGACATCAATATGAGCACAGGATGGGGCAAAAGGGAAAGGAGAAAGAAAGCAAGAAAAGGGGGCTACATACCCAGCAGACCTTCCAGTGTGCAGTGCAAGAGGTAGGTGTACACTCACAGAGAATAGTGGGGGTGCCAAAAGGAAGGAGAGAGACTCCACAGGGTCTCTTGGGTAAATCCAGGCCTGAGTTTCACCACAGCAACTGTAGGGATAGCACGGCCTAATTTTTTCCACAGGCAATATGTGTGCAGGTGTGCAAAAGCAAGAGGTTTCTGCTGCACGACACCAGTGACACAACCATAAAGAGAAAAAAAAAAGGGGGGGGGGAGAGGAAAAAAATCAATAATAGCTGGACATTCATTTAAACAAATGCATCATCCCATAAACACTGCAGCAGCTTTCAAATGTAAACAAGAAAAGGTGAACTTTGTTCACATTATGTCTCCAGCTGTTTTGTGTTTCGAGACTGTGCGCCACAGCTGGGCTGATGAGCTCTGAATCCTGGGAAAAGGGGAAATATTTAACCTAACTTAAACAGAAAGAAGCAAGCCTCAATGGTGAGAGATAACAGGTGGGAGTCGTGCTCTGCTGCTGTGCCTGGAGGGTAAAATCTGGCATGCAGAGGTAGCTTCAGAACAAAAGTCATCACAGCTGCTGTTTGCTGTTCTCCTCAAGTCCTTCCCTATTTATTCAGCATCACTGACAGCACCCTAGCAACATTAGTTTAAGTCACCATCGATTGTTATAAAATTAGCTCTTGGTCCTGAAGCCTGGGCAAGATGTGAGCAACAATATCTGCATGTCTGTGCAGATAAAAATGCATGTGTAAGCCTTCCCCTGGTCCATTTAAATACTGAGATAGCTGCAGTGAAACATGGGGTAGGTTTTTCCAATCTCCAAACCTAAAATAAACTCTCAAAATGAAAAAAAGAAGCTCAAGTGCTATCCCCATCCATATTTGCAGGACAATGGTGTTAACATAAATCACCTTCTTTTATCTTAGCACAGGGGAAAATCTGATGCCTCTTAGTTCTGTTGCTGCTTTCTCTGCTTCCAGCCTGCTTTAATGTCAGCCTTTAAAGACTGCAGCAGTCCTCTGGGTCTTGAGCCTCTTCCTTAGGCACTAAAGTCAAATCCAACATAGGCAGACTTACAATATATGTTAAAATCGAGTGCTCAGGAGCTCCTTCTGTACCACCAGCATGCTGCACATAACATGCAAAGACTTAATTCATTACAATCCCAAGATATTTGCTGTTATGGGTTTGCAACTACCAAATGGAATATGACAACTACTTGAAAAAGAATCAAACCAGCACAGCCTCAAACTAGCACTGAACCTGCCCTTCCTTTTCTAATTTTCATCATTACTAAAAAACCCTAATATATTTCAAAGTCCTTTCAGAGAAAGAAAATGCAATAGTCCAAAGCCATCCTCCTTCCGAGCCACTGGCAAGAACCCAAGCAGTTTAAAAAAGCCTAACATGTGGGCAGCAATGTCTGGGCTCATTTTAGTATGCAACATTGCAGGATTTCTCTTTTCCTGAGGCCCTCTCAGGACCACCAATGTGGATGCAGATGCCAGTTATTTAATAACAAAGAGGGACAAACAAGTATGAAAATTAGCAAGATGGCAGCTTGAGCAGCATATTAGAATTGCCTAGCATCTTGTTTCCATTGCACAGGTAATTCAAAAGATTCACATCAGTGCATATACAAATGACCATATAGGAGAGGGCTCTCAAAAGCAGATCTGCAGGGAAACTTGTGTGCTATGGCATTGTTAGAGACTGCGTAAGAGGATGAAGTTACAGACCAGAATTCAGCACAAATATCTCTCATGCTGACTTTTAAGGGGCCACAAGCAACAGCCAATTACACAGGTGCTTTCCAACACAAAGGACTGGATTTTTAAGAATAGAAGCACTAAGAGCATAAGGCTCAGAAACACCTTCAAAAACCTTTCAGTCAACCCAGAGCAGGCACTGAGATGAACCTACAGCCCCACTTACTCCCAAATGTTCCCGAGCATAAATAGTGGGCATCTGACTGCCCCTTTTCTCTCCATGGCGAGCAGCCAAGACCTCGCACACAGCCATTACTCTGCCAGTCATACAGGAAAAGAGCAGTGCTGCTGAACACGGGCACTCCTTAATCTCCTTCATAAAGGTCTTCCCCTCAGAAATGTTGCTCAAGCTGCTGCTGAAAACCCCAGCTGGGATATGAGCTTTACTGGACAAGATATTCATTGTTCAATTTATGGCTTGACTGTAGTTGTAGAAATGTATTTCACTTCAGCATCAGATGAGCTGGATGAAGGGAATCAAGGGAGGAGTTCATCAGAGGGTTTCTTTCTTTATTTGATTTGTTTTCTGAGTCACTGAAATGAAGATGTTTGTCTAGCTCAGCAATTGGTAAACATCTTTGCTTTTCCCTGCATGTAATTTTTTCACTGGTAGGATTTACAAATTCTAACAGTTGCATTTCTGAATGAGATACAGAGGCACACAGAGACAAGAAAAAAGGAGAAAAGTTTTCTACCTGCCAGGAGCCAAAATACGTTCAGGATTGTATTCATGTCAGTCTGCAGTAACCCCAACATCATCAATTGGGGTATGCTATTGAAAACAAACACAGAATCCAATTTCATTCGGAAATACAAAACAAATAAAAAGAATCTATAGCCTGAAATTCCAGGAGCAGAAGAAAACCTACAGTTATATTCACCTTAACGGATCTCAGAGAAGAAGCTCTCTCCTAGGAGAGATGTATTGTAAGCACCGACAGATAATACAGGACAATGCAGTGGTTTGACTAGCATGTGTTTTATTTCACTACTGAGTACCAGGACTGCCATGAAACCAGGAGAGGGAGGCTCTGCCTGGATGATGGACATCTCTAATGAGGCTTGGTCACTCTGTGTGAAATAGTCAACCTTGTCAACCTACAACACACTGCCAGAGCACAATCTCATGTGTTATCATTCAGCTTATAATGGAGCTACACTTCCATACATGTGCTTGTGAGCATATTTTAATGGCAAACCAGGATTTACCATAGAGATGTAAAGAAGGGACCATAAAGGAGTTACTTTTGAGGCTTTCTAAAGTATGTTCAAAGTAACCAGTCCCCCATATAATGTGAAATCAAAGAGTGAAAACCTGCCAGAAAGGATATTAAGACTCTCTTGATTGTGAAGGCTCATAAAATAAATGTGTTGGTTGTTATGGATTAAAGTGTGTACCAAAAAGATGAAGGAACACCTAGCATCTGGAGTCTATATTGTAGTCCCTAAAATTCCTAATAGATCTGTGTCAAAAAAAGACATACTGAGATTAATAGGCTAAAATGAAAACATATCCCTTCAAGACGAACGGAAAAATGTTTAGCCAGAAGTAACACAATCCCCAGGATTTAAGCACTTCCAAAACTCACAAGGCTGTCATTCCTCCATGTATTTCATCGATTTCTGACCTTAAGATTTATCTAAAGGTGAACAATACTTGAACTTCCATTTCACTGCAAATTCTGGATTATAAGAAATTAACAAAAATAAATATGCTGCTTTTTTCCCTCAGCACTCATGACATGTGCAAGAACTGGCTATGTCAGCGTTTAAATGCAAAATCTCTAGGCTCTACCTAGATAATTTAGGAACAGGCCAGTGTTAGTAGTTCAATTGGTGAATATTTCCAAATTGATCTAAACCCTCCCTATAAGTTTCACTATGCCTTTTAAAAGTGGGAAAATATCATCAGAAATCAGCTTCCGTGACAAAACATCCTCATGATGCTACTGCTTTTGAAGAATTAAGATATTCTGTGTTTCATGGATGACAGCACCACCAAACACAGCTTCATAGCTGTAGCCTGCCACCAATAAATAAATTCTATGCATATCCAGTTATTTCACTTTATCACTATTGGGGGCCTTATCTTTAACACTTCAGCATGTTCAGACAACTCTGATAGGATAGCAGGATCTGTAAGGGAGACATGAAAATCCTCTAGGGCCAAATTTTTATACCTTGGACTCCCACCTGTTCAAAAGGGCCTTTTTAATAAAAGCCAAAATTAGTATTTCCCTACTCTTTCCACATAGATCTTCCAACATAAATGCAAGGGAATGATTTAACGATTGCTCTCTAATTAAGTTGGTAACAGTCATTAACCTCTGTTGAAAGGGGTTCCTAGATTTGGGCGTTGTTCAACTGAATTTCTAAGGAGGGGCCCAGGAAACCTCCACTGCCTCCTCCTTACTGTTGAATAGGAGTAGGAGAGTCTTCTACCACACCTGGTGCTAAGCCAAGAAGCACCTACCAAGAACGAGAGCAGAAAAAAACTGCATTAAAACAAGTTAAGTTCTCCCAAGATATATCAAACCTGTCATGTCCAGAAAACTTCCATATAGCAAAGACACAGACACCAGCCTTCCAGAAGGACAACAGGGAAAATGCACCAGGAAATAGGGGCATACCTGGTTCCCTGCAGGAGCTGGTCAGAGAGAGGCATCAGACAAGGGAAAAGGAAGTGCAGAGAACTATGGTAGATACACAGCTGTCTTCTGTTAAAATCTCCAGGCTGGAGCTAACCAGGGTTCCATTAGAAGATGAACCACACCTGGCTCCTGATGAATCCTGAATAGCTGCTTCACTTTTTATGAGATTGTTGCTTCTTTTTCAGTAACTTTTACTTACTAAAGTCAAGGCTTTTTTACTTTCTTTCCTCAAGTCTGCCCTCATAGCCATTTGTTTAAATACTGGGAAGGAAACTGATTGCACATGTTCCAGGCTAGAGTTGTGGACCAGCAAATTTTATTTTGATTTTTAATAACTATATATTGCATTTAATTACCAGCTTGTATTTTCTTTTTATTAGGTTTCTCTTCAAAATTCATTAGCAATCATGAAATGTAACAATATTTCTGTCCTTCCATCTACTATAAAGACAGTATCTGCCAGAAACTGTACGTAATGACTGTAGTGCTGTTTAAGCCATTTACAAAATGAGTTCTTCCTACTTTCAAAATAGCTCAAAGGCAACTATGAGTGCAATTAATTGGTCCCCTATGATACTGGTACACACAGATTGATAAACTCCATGAGGATAATTTCGGCAGGAATGACTGAATGGCTCAGAATTTCAAATACTTTACATCTCTCTAGTTTTTTTTCACAAAGCCCTTTTAATTTTGAAAATCTTATTTCTTTGCTCTCACTCGGATTGTTCCCCTTTTCTCTCTTCCTGTGATACTTTTCTGTACCATAACTGCTTAGTTCCAAAGATGGGTCTACTCACACTACAAAATGCTAGAAATTTGCTCCTATTTCCCAAACGTGTCAATAAGACACACAAACAGTACATCTGGAGGACATGACCATATCTGATATAAAGACAATTCCATAGCAGTGCACATAACCCATTTAACCCCATTTTGACAGCTTTGCTACAGTTATTTTCAGTGAGGGGAGAAAGCAGGGGTGCACCTTTGGCATCCCAAACATCTGCTGCAGAAGCACACTCTAGTAAAAGCATCTGTAATACTGGGGTGGATCTGGAATTCCTTTAGCTAAAGGAAAAGCTGCATTTAGCACAATAGGCTGCCCTTCATGTACACCATTAGCGTTAACAGTATCTTGGGGAGGGGGATATAGCTTCAAGTACACAAATACCATTAAAATTCTTTTCCTCTTGGATATGTCTTCCATTTATACATTTGTCTTTGTGTCTTTTGCTTAGTTCACCTGCTTCTCTTTTCACCAGACACCTTGCTCTTAGTGAATGCCTTATGTCTAAGGGTGTATGAGTCATTAGACTTTGAGACCCTAGATACTCAAAAACTTGATAAAACAATTCACTGACTCTTTTGTTAGCAAAAGATACAACCAATTCCATCATTATTATCCCCCATCACCAAAAAAAAACCTTCCAAAAAAAAAACCAAAGCAAAAAAAACCAAACATCCCAAATCATGGCAGCAAACAAAAAGTCAGGGGCACTAGAAAATTAATGTTTCAAAAAGTCCTGAGAAATTCCATGATTTCTCCATTTCTGAAAAGAACTGGATTCCTAAAGATCAGAGGATAAACTTACCAAGTCTATCCAAGAGGATGTCTAAGCAAGTCACCTACACTACACTCAGTAACTGCTCACTTGAAATTTGTGAAATATGGTGACACTGTTACTGAGCTTTAACAATGATAATGAAAACAAGGCTGCCATTTTGTATTTGGACTGATCAAGAAGGGGCCTGCATTATACATACAGCTGCTTATACCCACTATAAAGGATAATTTTGCTGTATTAACTCCATAAATTTGATAGAGCCAGCAAGGCTTCCACTGCATAATAGCTTAATTTTTCATTCTAATAATAACTGGCTGCCAGTTGAAATGAATGGGAGCAAAAACAAACATTTCTGTTCCATGACATGATCCATGACAGATGTACAGTTTAGGAGGCCCTAGGGCAGGGTATTCCAAGCCTCTCCTCCCTTCACCCAACGGCGGTAAAAGCATTAACACCAAGAAAAAAGAGTGAACTGTAAAGGAACTCCTAGGAAAATGACCCAGCTATCCTCTACTTAATCCACAATTGGCAACACGCCTGATTTAAGACTATGCTAAGCATCCAGGATTTTCTAAAGTGCTTGCAGACGGTGTGTACAGTATAACATACGCCTGTAAACTACAGAGTATGAAACATCCCTCTCTCAATCACACCCAAAGGTTTAGTAGGGCTTTTTGCTTTGACTTCTACTTGCTCTATTTATGTTGAGACTTCCCCTTTCCCTTGGAATATACAGAGAGGATTAATAACTTGATTATTACTGTTTATTATTGGTATCCATTTCATGTAATGAAACATGAAAACACATATTCCCTTTTAAAAAAATAAAGAAGCCAACATGCTTGAAGCTTGACAAATTTCAGTGGAAATGGGGCTGCATATTTTAGTGCCAATAAGTTACTCAGGCTTTATGTGAGTATTGATTTATCTGCTAAATGAAAATGAATAGCCACCATATCTGCTGCATTGTTTTGCTGCCTCTGCAAGACAGAGCACCTTCTTAAAGAAACCCTAAGTAGTTTTAAAAGGTGAGTAGACAATGCTATCTTTGCAATCTTTGAGTGGGAAAAATCCACTTTAAAGGCCAGATATTTGTATTACTTTTGAACAAATGCTGTCAGGGGCAGGAATGGGCTTTGTGCACATTTAGGATAGATTTTTAGTGTGGGGGCTTTGTTTAAGTGAACAACCAAGAATTCATGCATCAGCCAGGAAAGTATCTGATTGCTCTGTGTATGAGGATAGGACAGTGACGAGACTCATGAGAGTTTAGCATTTGGGTCATTCCTTTATATTTTGTTGGGGTGTAAAATTCTCTAGTGATTTCAAGTGTCCATTATAGGTCAATAATTATAGTAGTGCCTGAGAGGCTATCTAACTGGATAAAAAGAAAAACATCACAAAAACCCTTGGAGCTCAACAAAAGATGACAAGAGAACTAGAAATCACACTATGAAAGACAGAATCAAAAACAGCACATGAATGAAAACAGAAGAATAAACAGTAGTATGGCCTTCTGAAGCTGCAGTTTGCCAAACATAAGCTGTTGCAACACAGACAGAAAGGGTCACCCTAATGTTAATCTTCAGTTGCTACTCATCATCCAAGAGCACCTGGGTTCTACCAAGGGATCTCAAGTCCCCATGTGCCAGCCATGTATCAGGTTTCCTGCTTGCCTCCAAACCCAAGCAGAGAAGAAAAGCTAACTACTACCTGAAAATCAGAGTTCTCTTCCTCAGTAGGCAAGCATGAGCTTAACACGGCAGATAAGCCTTTCACCTATGAAAACCCTCCTCCCACTTAAAGCCTTAGATTGTGGTTTGTCACAAGTGCTGTGGTGAACAACCTGTTCCTAACCCAGAACTGATGGGTACGTCTGAACTTCATTGAAGGTAGATCGGATGCTGTTAAGATTTGATCAACCAGTGAAAAGCACAAAAGCGAAGTGAAATTCCAAAAGGGAAAAAAAAATAAAGTCAGTCAGAAATCTGATAATGCTGATACTCTGGAAGACTAGTGGAGGCGTCAGTCCTTCCTGAAAGATCCTTTCGTAGCTGGAAGTAAAAGGATTATTATCTCCACAGTGTGTTGGGAAAATGGAGACAAATTAATGTGATACAAGCTTGGGCTTCTGATCTCCATGGTACAAATATAAAACATGTTCTTGATGGAAGATGCAAAGCAAAGAATATTTTATATGAAGAAGGTATTCCAGCCTCCTCTTTCTGTGGTTACAAGGACTCAGTGGTCAAGTGGCTTACCACTAAAAGTAAGGTCATGTTACAGCACACCTAAAAGGAGCTGAGAATGGTTACAGAGAAGCAAAACATGACTGTGAAGAAAAACACGTCTTTCACATGTTGTCAGCTGCCTGTAAGCTTACCCCAGCCTAGCTGAAACGAAGTTAAACAGGTCTGTGATGTCTGCTGAACCAATTTTAGTAGTCAGTCAGTTCATCCAAATGAACATACTCTCTATGAAGGTATCCTTTCTAGTAAAGACAGGCACTAGGAGTTTAAGCAAACCATAAGCCACAGCAAAAAGCTCTATGGAAACACAGAGATACATGGCATGTATTTGTATTTGTATTGCAGAAATCAGATTTTGACTTAATGGATCCTACTAATATCCAAAGTGAAATTTCTCAATGTGAGGAAAGGGACAGGGTAGAGGGCAAAGAGTAAATCCCACCTTTCTCTTGCTATTGGACTTCTGAGCCCACTATCTCGGCTCGTTTTTTCCCGTGACTAGAATCAGAGACTGTTGCTGACCATGTCAAATTTGGATTAAAAAGAATCTCTGAATCAAACTCCTACTCAACGGGTGATCTAATGTTCAAAAGAAAGGCATGAGTTCAAATATGTCTCTCAACACTTTCCTTTGATTCCTCAAAAAAAGACATGTTTTGTCTAACTCTTGTCTTCTGCATGAAGAGGCAAGTGAAGAGTGGCTTCTTCAGAAAGCCAGTCTTTGTGTTTGGGGGTTTGTTTGGTTGGTTTGTTTGTTTTTATCCCACTTTACCTTAACGCTTTATGTGAAGGCTTTAGCTTGTTATCTGTTTAAAAAAAACAACCAAGTATGATACTAGTATAACACACTTCCGCTAGCTGTGTTATGCAGGACCACAGCAATTTATTGATGAGAAAAATCCACTTTCATTATTTCTGCAGAAAAATATGAAGTGTTAAATGGGGAACTTCACAGCATTAACTTCAGAACAGTCTCCTTGTCTTTGTCTTGCAGAAAAAAAGAAGCCTTTTCCTATTTTAATTCTATGCATAAGTGCATGAATGCTGAAGTAATATTCACATGCTGCCAGGCAGTTCCATCTGCCAGCTTTTTCTTTCTGCGTATATACCAGTCTCAGGTAGCAATACTGTGAAGCCAAGGCACACATTGCCCACATATGCATGCATGTAGATCCATGCATGCTCTTTTTCCCCAAGCCAGCCTGTCTTCCCTGTTTGGCAGCTAGATTAGCAAAAGGAAAAACAAAATTGAGAGTTGTGCAAATCTCTTTGAAAACAACAGCAGTAATAAATTCAAGCATAATCACAAGGCTTCATCCAGATCCCACTAGCTCTGGCAGTCCTTTATCTCACTACCACACTAGCACTAAAACAGCTGACTTCTTGATCATGTTGATCACTCCTTCACTGCTTTATCATCCTGCTCCTAACCATGCAGTGGCAGTAAGTGGGGGGTGTTCTCTGGGTTCCTATTAGGAACCTCATTAGTCCTCCTTTCTTTCTTTCTTGAATTAAAAATGTTTAAATTAGTTCAATATGTCTTGAACCTCTCAGCACGCTGCTGTCCGACTCACTTCCAAATTGAAGTGCATATATAAAAAAAATTGAATCAGTTCAATGATTTTAAATCACTCTTCAATGTGCAAAGTAATTTAAAATTACTGGAGTGCTTCCAATTTTTATTAGTCCTTGAATTTGGAAGTGCTCGAGGTTCTTCTGGGCATGTGCAGTGCACTGTGACTTCAAATTATTACATCCACGCTTACTCCTTAAAAAAATCAGATTTTACTTCACAGCAGAAACTGCTGAGAGCTATGAAACAATTTTAAAGAACAAAGGAGGGGCTGCATAATTCCAGGAAGCGTCAACCTGGAAAAGCTCTTGCAATTTTTAAGAAAATCGGGAAACACCACAAAATGTGTAAACTATTCTACATTCACCTTGGGCTCCCATGCTAATTGCTCCAGCACTTTTGCATTTAATTACTTTCAATGTATCTAATTGCTCTAATTTTAGCGATTTCCCTAAAATCAATATGAGGACAGAATCAAAAAGGGTTGACTTTCTCCTTAAATCTTTCAGACGCTTAGTGACATGATTAATGTTCATGCTCAAGCCTAGTCTTATCGAACTTAATATGCCTCCTCACCTGTTGGAGGAGTCTCAGTAATGAATGCTATTCCCTTACGTAGGTAGATTTACTGGAGTCCTAAAGAAGATAAAAGGGCTGCTTACAGACATTAGTATTGGCGGTGCCAGTGAACTGCAGGATTTGGTACTGAACTTATCTAGTACTTGAAAAAACTAAGCATACTACTGCATCTCAACAGTCCATTCTAATACACCCCTTTCATGACCTAAGTCTCTCCTTTTTTAAAGATATAGCAGTTGAAGTAATTCTTTAAGCTGAAGGTCTTCCCATTCTTCACCATCATAGTTGTAGAGTGAGGAATAAATGAAAAAACCCATGACGAGTCAATATGATCCCCATATGCCCAATAAATTTCTTCAACTGCCTTGAAGGTAGTCTCTTAAGAGTGGGTATTTTTATGTGTCTGGGAAATCCTTCCAGTTTCCTCATCTATGGAGCTTCACAGAAGCTAAATCATGGACACATGAAATAAGACCTCCACCCCCACTCCCTTTTGCATAACGTTTACGAAAAATCCCCACAAACCTTCATACGTTCTCCATAAGTACCACGAAGCATTAAATACAACCCAGGTTTGTGGGGAAGGGGATTGGCTCTGTGGGGAAGGGGTCTGCAATTCCAAAACTTACGTACAGAGAGATGGAGTGGTTTATGATCAATTACCTGAAACCAGGTGCTGAGCAGATGGGAAAAATGATTCATTTGGTATGCACTCTCCCCTTGCACATCTCACCTGACTCTCAGTGTCTCCATGGCAGCTGCTGCACTGTGAACAAAATCCTAACAAGCCACTGGATTTGGCACCTTGGTCTTCTGTATTGCCCCAGTGCCACTAGCAAGTGAAGAGGAACTACCCTCTCAATGTCTTCACTCCTCTCACTGTAATTATACCCTTTGAAAAACCTATTCAATATCAATGGGAACAGAATAAGGCAGTGGTTATGCAGCTTACTGAAGTGAGGTCCTTGGAGCACTCAGCAGAAATTATGAGTTCAGGGAGGCCCGCTATCACAAAAGCCCTACAAGTAACTTCCAAACCCAAACTTTGGAGCAGGACTTAAGGCTTGCAGAGGCACTCCCTGGCTAGGATGGAGTGCATGTAGAAACTTGCTTCCCTGTGGCTGCAGGCAGCTTTGGGAGAGAAAATAAGGCCAAGTCATGCCCTCACTCCTCATAGGGCTCCTGGGATCCTTCTCTCCCAATGAAGCATCTGCCAAAGAACTGGCCAGAAGGTAGCTTGGAAGCTGCTTTTAAGAGTAAACAACTCAGTGTCAAAGCTCTTCGCATCAGCACTCTTTGAAGGAAACAGAGGATTTACTGTGTCATATGAATTTAATATTTGATACATCCATCCACATATACCTGACTATATCCTGCCCTTGTAATGGGGATGGACTCAATGATCTAATAGATCTTTTCCATTTCTAGCTACTATTATCCTATTATTAAAATGAGCTTCTAATCTAACAACTGAACTAATCAATAACAAACTGAATTTGTTTTTCAAAATTGCTTTAATTTTAAAAATACAGCATGTCCGTTCCCTGCTTCCTGCTTTTGACTATGATAATAAAACTTTCAGTATGGCTAATGTAGTTTAGCTAAACAAATTAGACAACTGCCCCATTTAGGGGGAAGAGAAAGTTTCCATTAGCCATTCAGATGGTCTTTGCCTGGTCAGCTAACAATTTTTTGCAAACCAGACATCAGAAGATACATTATTTTAATCTCACTATAATGCTGGAATACAATGCTCTGCTATAAAGCTACAAATAGTGTAAACATGACCACAACTTGTTGCTTTATGTTAATCAAAAGGGGGTGTGTGTGTGTGGAATTCCAGTCACACAGCATAGTTATATGACACAAGTTGATAGAAACCAATTTGCCAATGTCTTTTGATTCAGGCACTGGAATGATTTTCAAGGTACCTGGCTTCAAATGTTAGTTCTACTTTATACTTTTTGTTTCATTTGGGGCAAATCACTGTCTCTCAGGGAAGCAAGGATAAAAAACCTCCCCCTCCATGCTTTTACTCTATTGCAGTGAGGTAGACTGCAAGCTCTTTCAAGTAGCTCTTGCCAAAATTACTACATGTCTTTACAGTGCCAAGCCCAGTAATTTCATGACATTAGTAGGGATTGTTAGGGATATTTCACTACTAACAGAAATATAATTTGGTATATTAGTATGATATAGTGCTGATTCACAATAATATAATTAAAATAATTACCAAATGCTACAGAAAATATGCCAGTTTGGACAATCATTTTAGATTAGATGCCTCAACTCTACATTAGCAAGAAGTTTGATGTGAAAAGAACAGATGAAAAGATTACTGCAGTTGGTGCTGAAGGCTCTGCATCTACAGAATATGCAATTTCCTGAAGATGCTTTGAACTAGATTTTGTCTGATTCCTCAGACAAAATATCCCTATCACTTATGCAGTTTTAAGACTGAAGCAAATCATTATTTTGAAACCCTTCCTTCCCTACAGGGGGCTGGTACATGGTTAGGAAGTACACGGAGTTCAGCAGCTGCATCATTTTCCTTCAAAAGGAATCTAGTTTTTCGCCACCCAAAATCATCATGAATTAAAGCAGTGTGGCGTAAGTGGAGAAAACCAGAGCATTTGCTTTTGCTATAGAAAAAAATTCCAAATCAAAGACAGTCGCCAATAAGAAAGTAAAGGGAGATCAACTTGACCCCTTGCTAGCTTTTTGTCTCCTTATTATCTCACAGCAAATAATTCTCCTAGCTTCCAAGACTGGGAACAGGTGGCTCGACATGCTGGTTTGAAGTATAGTCAATGAAAAGTCTTCTGATGGCAGTTGAAAAGGAAAAAGAGAATTGTAGGTAGCAAGACACTCTAGATGCCCAGTCATTGTCTTCAGACTTACTGGTTCCCCTCCCTAAAGTTATCAATAGTAAGGAAGTGCTTTCTCAAAGCAATGGATGACAGTCACAGTAGTAGTATTGACTTTCCAAAGATTTCAGTACAACTGACTTTACTACATTGTAGTGTGATTTCATCACGGTAGTGCAATGACACAACTTCAGAAAAATGAAAATTATTGCCTCTTTTTTCTTTATCATCTTCTCATTATTCTCAGTGATGTCCTCTGTACCTGCATAAGGGTTTTTCTGATGCTGCAAGAGCAGACAACTCCTCTACCTACAATATTTGGTAATTCCAAGACTTGTGTTTCCTCTCCACCAAATTTAACTACAACACAACAAGTATATAAAGAAAAGCTTGCCCTATAACCACTTCAAACTAAAGTAATACTACTGATAAGACACACTGAGAAACCAGCAAAACAGCATCCTCTGTGGCATGAAAGACTCAATGTACTGGAAAATCTTAGAGCCTTGATGAAGCCTTCACTATCCATGGTCAGCTAGGTAACAGAAGACAGGCAACACATATAAAACACTTCAATCTTGCTAGAATTTTTTGTTAAGTGGAAATTACATGCTTCCCCCTATTTAAAAAAGTGAAATTAAAAACCCCTTTTATTTATACATACAGAAGTGTCAAGTATTTAGGACAGTATCTAGTATCTGTGTAAGTATAATATTTTCCAGAACATTATATTCTTACCTAGCCTAGACTATTCTGGAAAATAAGTTTATACTGATTTCTTAACAACTGTAAATAAAATGCACTGTTGAAAGATTAAGAGAAAGGGAGACAACCTCACACTGCAGTTTTGACGGTATTCTTCTGGGTAGCGTAAGATGACATAAGTTGTTCTTAAATCAAGTAGCATTTAAGACTGCTAAAATATAAATACACTGTATAAATACATACAGTAAGAGGCGAGTTAGTTGTTCAGGCTTGCTCCTTTCATAAACATAATAATCACAGCTTTACTGGATAAAGACAGTGAAATAAAGAGCACTAAACCAATGAAGACAGTTGTGATGGCTTGCTTCTTGACCCACTGGTTTGCAAACCCAAAGAGCAATGTAAAAATGTTGACAGCTGCAGAACTTCCAGGAATACCCTTAATTAAGACATATGGTACCGAGAAGGGTTAATATTATTTGAAAGTAAAAGCTCTCATTCTAATAACAAAATCTCTCTCTGTGCACTGCTGGGTCAGCATGGTAATTAAGAAAATTGGCTTTAGTGCGCTTGTTTGGTAATGCTATTATCATCTTTTTTCATCTTTTAACAAGAGTAAACTACTTGAAGATGTCCCCATTTACTCTTCTTGCTTCTAGTAACCCATGAGCCCATCAAGTCCATACTATGCTAGCATTTAATGGCCTAAATGAATTACTTTATCATCTGGTTCACCCTGAAGCCTTTTACATATTTGTCTTGACCTTTAACCTTCTGACTATTATTTTGACAGCTATCATTAATGCTGCATCCTGGGCAACCACACATTGACTAAGATGGATGGCAAAATGGCTGAAGGAGTTGAAAGTAACACACATCCACTTTCATCTTCCCCTTGATTAAATCAAAACCACACAAAGCCAAATCATATGGTGGGTCCCATGGAAGCAGTGGAGAATACAAGCTATAGTTTTAGTAAGTAAAGCTGAACAGAGAGAACAAAAAAGGTGCAAAGCAGTCTTATTGTAAAACAAATAAGCTATATAAATTGGACACCTAGAAATCTATAAATCTAAGTTATGACTATTCAGCTATGAACTTAGATGAATCAATAGCTGTTTAGAAGGAAAATACTTTATATTAGTTGATTAAAACATAGATTTGGCAGTAAATTTCACTCAAACCCCAGCCCACAACACAAAGAACATGCTTATGTGGAAAGGACACAGTTAATTGGAAAGAAAGTTTGATACAACTTACTACTTTTCTAATAAGCTACCCCACTTCAAAGGCAAGCATGGCCCCTTCTGATCACTTGCATGGAACACCACGGACTGTGGTCCGGCACAATTGTAAGGTCACTACAAATCATGCACCTTGAACAATTAAACTATTCCCCTCGGAGAAGCTGGATGATTTCATTTAAGAAAATGGAATCTAGATAAAAGGGGCAAAAGGAACTTCAAATAGTTCCATGTGCTCAAAATAAGATTAAAAAATGGAAGGAGATGTTAGTGCCAGATAAGTTTGGATGAAAAAAGTCATCCTAACTGCATTTCAGACTGTTGGTGTAATCAGGCAGTAGGTTAATGGAAAGGAAGTCACTATATTGCCAAGCAGCAGAAAAAAATGGTGATTTAAGAGTCCACTATAGTATTATCCAGAGACTAGTTTTTAATAAACAAGCTAAACTAGCAGGAAAAGCCTAGGAAAAACATGAGAAGGAAAGTCAACCAGAACAATGGCACAGAGAAAATTCTCAGCCTCTGTCTTCTAAAATGAATGACCCTCACTGATGGAAGACTGAAATACTACAGCTCACTGATGGACCTGACACTTGACCCCTCTTACTAATTAGGGATGGAATCTGGAAACTACAGCACTTATTTACTTTAAGCAGCATTCTTTAGGGCCATAACAATTTCTATGATTAGTTTATGAGCAGAATTTTTACTATGCATGGACAAGATGAAAATAAAGCTAGCAAAATGACTACAGGCAGCTCCTGGGTAGAGGGAAACTATTCAGCTGACCTTGGTCTTACTCTGGTTTGCACATGCCTTGTGTTTTCAAAACAGATGTTCTCCAAAAACATATTCTTTGGGAAGAGTTTCAGATCTGATCCTCAAAAATTGTGCAAGCTCCACAAGGCCCTAAGCAAGCCTCGAAAAGGGGAATAAGTAGATCAGCCCCTGAGAGTTGGGGAAACACTCTTGATTGGAAGAACCAAGCTGCCATATCTGGATCTCTCTACCCCCAGTAAAACTAACCTTTTATAGAATTAGAGAATGGCCCACTACACATTATTCATCTACTTTTTATGTCTGTTATTTTTAGTTGCAAGTATTTCCAATTAAAAAATGCTTCTGGGGGTGCGAGTGAAATTCAAGACACCAAATCAGCCTTCAAATTACAACAAAGTAATGCTAATAAAACATTTCCAGAACAAATACTAACCCATGCACTCAGTATCACACTGCCAAAAGCCTTTTAGCAGACCACAATGATGCATTAATTAGTCCTGAATAATGATATCTCTAATATGTGATGGCTTACTGAGAAACACATTAACAAAGCACATGTGCTTGTGCTTCTTTCACACATCACACCACACGCCTGAGTTCACAGCCATTTGCATTATTTCTCTCTCTCATCTCAGGTAAGACAGCAGGTCAAAAGATAATCAAAACAAGAAGCCTCACACCACACATTTTCACTCATGCAAGCAATACAAACTTTCTTTAAATGTAACTGCTTGTGCAACATAATGAAACAGCTTGTGTGCTCAGTAACTTTGCAGTAGTGTGAAAGAATAATTTATTTTGGTAAGGCAATTTTATATTGAGGTAGCTCTCCAGCTCGAGGATCTCACCTAGATCTGAACAACCTCCCTGTAAAACAAGTTTTGCCCTACCAAATTCTGGTGAGATCACAGCAACTCTACTTCAGTGCTTCAAACCGCAGTACATGCCCTGCACCATCCATGTGTCACACAGGTGTTCACAGGACTGTTTTATTGCAGGGTTCAATGATCAGAAAAATCTACAAGGGAAATGGGGACATGTTGCCCCAGAAATTGCATACAGGTTTTTTTTGTGACAAAAGTGTGATGTATGGTCTAGATTCAAAGAAAGGTAAAAATAATAAATTTGTATGTAACAATAGCCCTGCATTCAAAAATAAATCACTAAAGCTATAAAGACGAGACAGTTTTTTACTGGTGACAAACACCCTTCTCTTAAAGCATATTTAGAAAAGCCAAACAGAACTAAATGACATGCTGGTGTGGTTTTGTATATTGCCATGGGCTACATTAGGCAGTTCTTAATCACCTCACAATATAGACAAGTTATGTTACACCGTAACAAAAAATAACAGGTTGTTCACTTTTTTCCCCTCAGTTCTTTCCTGGGCATTAGTTTGTTTGTCTGTTTCATAAAGTAGGTATATACAGGCATATATGAGAATTTTAAGAAGTCTAGGAACTGACCATTCTGCTAATACTACTCATGACACTGAGTAATTGTAAAAGCTTTACTAGATCTTACATGTCACTGCAAGAGTAAAGACCTAATGCAGTCATGTTTCAGGAGAAGTTGCTATGTGCATTAATCAGTGTGCTGCTATATCCTTATCTATGATTCTTCATTAAAATCACTGTCTCATTTGATGAGCAACTGCTGTTTGCCAAAAGACAATGTTTTTTACAGCTACCACACCTTCGTGTGTCTGCGCTGTCCCAACTAAGTGCTAGGTTTACTTCCTTGTAGAAGATTTTCTTTACGATTTGGTATTTTCTTGGCAAAAATGTAACACCAAGCCCATCCCAGAATCAGCACCTCAGTTCCCTATTTACTACAGGTAACAAACTGGCCTCACAGCTTTCCCCAGGCCCCCAGCAAGTGCTCTACAGACAGCTGATATTTTGATCACAGCTGAAGAATTTCAGAAATAAACAAATATGGGAAAAAAAGTGTATTTATAACTTATTTCCTGGATGTGTTTCAGTTGCACAACACAAATAAAAGAAAGAACACTCCTGAAAACAGTCTTCCTTTTTTTTTCTTACTACTAAGAAAAAAAGTGTTTTAAATATCAGTGTTTGTAATCAATCACATTTCAGTGGTGCTAAAATAAATGGATTTTTCAGTAGCTATGTAATAGTATTTAATTTAATGTGTACTCAAATACATGTCTAAGCAGGTATGTGAGTTAACTTACCTTATGGCAAAAGGGCGTTTCCTCGGTGATTTACTTACTGATTTGTGAGAGTAGTTAGAGGTTCAGCTCAATGTTAAGTCAAAACTGTTGCTAATTCACCCACTCTTTCGAGCTTGCAGCATATCTTTGGGGCTGAACCAGTGCTAACTGACATGAACACTATGTACCACATTGGATATTTTATTGGATACTGCACATGTATAAAAAAGTCCCATATTTTGGCCAGTTGGAAGTACCAAATGGCCTGGGATGCACTGAATTTGCCCTGCTGTACACAATGTATTAGACAAAGAGGAGTGTGTGTATTTTATTTCTTAACAGTATGCCATTATATCTAATAACAGAAAATAACACAATCAGTCTGAATACTTGTGCAGTATCATTGTACACAATATTCAAATGTTGGATTTTGGGAACACAGGAAACAACTTACTACAATTTGTAAAACTCAAATGACATCTGACTGCATTCGGAGTGGACAGCTACAGAAGTCTGAAATAAAATTTCTGTATATCAAGACTAACAGTAATCCCTATTGCAGAAACACCTGCCTTTCTTGACTAAATAATACTAAAACAAAAAGCTGGCTATAATCAACCACTGACAAATAGCAGCTCTCTTAATTTATTAATCTAATTCATGCACTCCCTTTATTTATTAAACTAATTGCATTGATTCCTCAAGGGGAATTACATTCCCCCATTCCTCCTCATCCTGCTTTCTAGGCAGAATCTTCAGTACTTTATTTCAGTAATTGAAAAAATATTTTTGGTCTATTCTTACCCAATAATAAACTGCCATAATAAACAAGGTGTTGTGATTTCTAGCGCAAAATCACAGCAGGTGAATAGAAAGGGGATGTGATAACTCTGACAATAAAGTTTGCATGGCTGCCCCAAAAGCCCTTAGTATTGGCAGCTCCTGCCAGACTTTACAAGTAAATTTCCCACTGGATCAGCACATCATTAAATGCGTTATAGAAAGAAAAAGGAGAATGCCTAATGTAGGCAAGACTTTAAGAAAACGTTTTGGAACTAGAGGAGGCCTCAAACACAAATGTAATTTAGTAAATGAAACATGAATGGCAATGACACAATAATGGCAAACTGAGCACACTCAGTTTGCTCTAACCAGCAGAAAATGCACAGTAGTGGAGAGGGAGTGAATGAGAGAAAGGAAAGTGCCTACAATTTTTTGGTATGGGATTTCTATAATAATTTGATTCAACTGTCTGTTGCAAAGCAGCCAAAGAGACCACTTAGAGTCATCGCAGTGTTATGGATCTGATTATATCTGTACTTCCAGTGCAAATGAGAAGTGATTCACAGTAAATAGAGGACATACATACGATTTTTGGTGAATGTTCAGCCTTGTGCCAAGCTGGTACATGTAAGTAAATTTCACATTCAAAATCTCTATTATTTCAGTTAACTAAGTAAAGCAATGTATTAGCTTTTGTTTTAAATAGGCAAGGTTTTAGCAGCTTCCAAGAACAAATTCAGAAGTGCAAAAATTCAGAGTTGGTTGAAAAGTAAAAAAATTGCCAGTGCTGGATAAAATTGTACCAAATTATATCTGAAGAAACATCAGGGAAAGCTGAAGGGGAAAGGAAACCTTTTTAAATCTCACCCAGAAGAGATACAGATGGCTAAACCCTGTGTAGCAAACCAAAGAAAATGTATGGGACCTCCAATACAGAAAAAGAAGTCTTTCATCTTTCTGGGTAAAGCTCTAGCAAGCAAAATGTAAAACCTTAGTACTCAAGCATTAATTGTTTTACACATGTAAAATAAAGTACATTCCCTTCAGATGGGGGACAGAAGAATGCTCAAACCCTGAATTTTCCTATATATCCCACAAAGTATTTTTTTTCCTCCAGAAACAACTGATGTCACAGCAAGAGATGAAGATGAATGGAGATAAAAAATGTGAGCAGAAGACTGCTAAACTAAACTAAAATGCAAACAGGAGTAATGGGATGAAAATAAACAAGGGAAAGTAGACCGTGAAGAAGAGTCCTAACAAGAAGATACATTGGAATAGGAGATTTGTTAGCAAGAAAGATGACAATGTTCTCTTTGACTGCTACAGTTACAACTGGACAAAGCATTGTGGAAGGTACTGTAAGTGACAAACAGGAGGACATATTCTGCCATTACAGTCCTTCAGAATATGTGTCTGAACTCAGGTAAACCATGTCATGAAAAGAGATATCCAGTCTTTGGTCTGGATTACAGTGGTCACACCGATTCTTTTTTCAGACAAACATAGCACTCTGCAGGCAATATTCTATGTACTAAATATTACAGCATTTTTAAACTTGTTTGTATGAGCTTGTTCCCCAAATACAGCTTCTGTTACACAATATGGGACAGAAAAATCTAGAAGTAACTTTACTCGCATTCTTTGGGCAGCAGTCCCTGTCACCTCTAGTAGGTCCTCTGGCTGAAGCCAGCAGCTCCTTGGAAAGCAACTTCTCTATGTCAGGTATACAACTTTAGAAAATGAAAGTAACAACAGTTGCACATTATCATTGGTTAATTACAACCATTTTTCTTAGAGGATTGAAGGCTGTAAACAACACTGTCAACACAAACATCTAGAATAATAGGAAGTTAATAGCAATGATCAGCATGATAGATAATTGTGAATATCTCTAAGCACGTCAAGAAGATGAGCTTGTAGTTACAGCATTCGTAATTCATCAGACCTTCACTACAGCAGACTCTCTTTAGTGTAGAAACCACTGCAGTACAGAGTCACCCTTCCACCCCTCAGTACCAACTCTTCTCCGAACTCACTCAGGATTTACTCTTCCACAAGGAGTGAAGCAGCTCCCTCGTTTCTGGCTACACGCCTGCAATTCTATCACATCGGCTTGGATAATGTTAATCAGCAGTGGTAGCACCTCCTTCTAGACAATCCATCAAGTATCTCATTTATTCTAGGGCAAGCGTGAAGAATCAAGTAGGTCATCTTTTACCTCTCTGTGAAATGGTGATAGCAAGAATTCAGCAGACTGTGGAGTTCTTCTATGCTGTTTACTCCCAGTGTTAACCATACAAATAAGACAGAATATCGCCAGTGGGAGAAATACAAAATAAACTGGGAGGAACATTAATCATGAACTGTGCTGGAATCATCCCTTTCAATTATTCTTCATTCTCAACTCCTTCCTTGTTATATACAGCTTCTTTGGTAACATCACCTCTCCAATTGGAAATGCTTCTCTGGTGACAATACCTCCTTAAGAAAGAGAGCTGCTGCTGCTAAGTGTCCTTGTACAGGGCAATTTAGGGCTGTTTTTCTCTTCTTGACTAATATTTACATAAAAGACAAAGCAAAGACCTGGACAAATACTTCTATGGTCAATAAAGAAGAAGAAAAAAACCTATCATTTTGATGATGGATGCTTCCTCCAGAAGATGCCAGCTGGCACTTCTAGGTGTCTGGAACAACTAGCTGACTACACTTGGCTCTTTATTTTTTTTACTGTTGGTAATGCTTTAAGCACAATTCAGGCTTGTCAGTGTTGGTTGTTTTTGATTAATTTCTCTGCCTGTCACATGGGAACTCTTGGTATTTCAGTTTTTACATCACTTGTTTCTTGGTGGTATCACCAGGCTCCATGTGTACTACTTTTTCCTTTACTTCATTATGCTTTATCAGCATCTCCTTTACTTGTTTGTTACCATAGACTTCCTGGTTCTTTCTGCCAGAAACCTCACATTCTTTCTGGAACAGGCTGCTCAGAGAAGCCGTGGCTATCCCATCCCTGGAAGTGTTCAAGGTCAGGCTGGACAGCGCTTGGAGCAACCCAGTCCCTGCCCATGACAACATAAGCCATTCTGAGATTCTATGATTTTATCCCTCCCATGAGTAAATAATAAAAGACTCTTTCCCCTTCCATCTTTCATTTTCCTTTTCCATCCCACTATCCTCAGAGGCTCTCCTGTCAAGCCAGAAGGCCTTCTGGAAAAAGAAAAATCTTGTAGACTGCTTCCCTGTAAACTACTGGTAGGGATGCTGAGTTGCTGAAGTGCCTTTGAGTCAAAGAAAGGGTCCACAATCATCCCTAAGTACAAAGCCAGCTTCTCTCACAAGCAGTAGAGGATTAACAGTAAAGCATTTAGAGGTGACTTTCTACCTTGTAGTACATGGAATTAACACAAACACTGTGGCTGACCAGTATGTCACTTGCTGTATACATTATTCTCTCTTACATTTTTCTTTATGGAGCCTTTGGATTAACAGGATAAAAAATTGTACTGTCAGAAATTGTGAGGTAAAATAAGTGAGCCACTTCATGGTGTTGTCTGACATTCTTCAGCTCCAGCTGAAGGAAGAAATACTCATCTGTGAAAAACAATAGTGCAAATTACTCGCTGTACAAAAGCAGCTCACTAAATGAAATTTTCTGGCTTTTCCTGTGTGTTAAAATTGCTCAGGAGCTTCTATAATTGGGATGAGGAGACAGCAAAGAGGTGGGCACTCTTAAGAGCGAACCTTCTGAAAAGTGATTAGTTTAAATACACCTATCTCAGTGAGTAATTCTGTTCCCACAGTATAAATATAGTTTATGCGCAGAAAACAAACTGTCCTCTTCACTCATGGAAAGTAAGGTGAATCTCTTAAAGACTGCACAAATTTCATTCACATTTAAGACCAGAGAACCACAATGGGTATTCTCCATCTTTTGAAGCAACCACAGCTTCAGCTGACTCTGCTTGGATTCTAAGGACCTCTGAAAAGTCAGATGAATAGTCTTACTGTTGTAGTGAAAAACACTTCTTACCCCACAAGTCGAAGTGTTGGCAAAGATTTCTTGTCTTTTCTACAAATATTTTCTGTTTATTTCAACCAAAATCAATATATCGTAAATCGTTTTATGTATCACAGATGAGAAAATCCATCAATACAAAGTGAGCAACTGCCTGGTTAAGGTCAGGCATGAGTTACCATGGCTGAAAACAGGTATCTCTTGCTACAGCCACTAGACTATAGCCTTTTTGCATTATTTACCCCTCCATGTTCTCTTTCTTACAGCTCTATGTTTCAAACAAAAACTGGAAAGGGAGCAGAAAGATGTAGGATTCCAAAGGAAAGTCATTTATTTTACAAACAAATCCTGAAATGGCTAGCCAAATGTTCCCATGCTTTATTTAGATACCAGAATGTGTTGCGTCCATTTTCAATCTCCCAAACCCAGATAAAGCACAAAAAATAATTGAGAAAGTAAAAAATAAGTGGGTGGCAATAAAACTGCCAAACTGACAGCCTGGCAAGTCATCTTAATCAAGTATTATTGTGGCAACAGAGCAGACCTCTGATTTTTGACTCATGTCACAAACTGCATTCTGACAGTTCTGTTGAGAACTCCTTTTTCCACTGACAAGCTGTTGTTTTCACAACTGGAAGAAAGGGGTGACCAGAAGTTCAAAATTCAATGCTCTAAAAATGCATGACTAAAAATGCTTCAAAGGGTAGCAGTGAAAAATGTTTGGAAATTAAAAGACAGGTTCCTCCAGACTTGATGACTCCCTGGTTCCCAGTGCCTCTACTTAACCTTGCCCACCACACACTTCTAGACCTGCTCTTTCAGCTGTTACACCCTATTGCCTTGAAATTAGGTCTAAGGCATAGATACAAATATTAAGACATTGCAAAGGCAGAAGTAAAAATAAACCCTCCCAAAATCCAATGACCTGACCTACCTGAATATTCCACGTCCATTTGGTCAAATTACTAAGCGACATAAAGACTACATGCTATACCTCTTACATTTCATTATCCACCCCCATTCAGTACAATATTGAGGATTGCCTAGCGAAGAATGGCAGTTTCAGCAAAGCAATCTTAGTCATCTTCCCACCCAACTCCCGGTTCTTAATTTAGTCATGCCAGTTGATGCAAAGCACTTTCTAGTTGTTCCATTCTCAGTTCTTTGTAGAAACATACTAGAGTGACTACATTCAGAAAACAGGAGCAACATTTAAGCAGAAAAATCTGGACTTAACTCCTGCTTGGAATTCTAACTTCACTTTAACAAGAGGCGCATAAACACTCAGTTGGACTACAACACATTTACTCTGTTATACCTAGTAACTGCAGTTTCATCGACCACTGTTTCAGTGCTGGAAAGTAAAATACTATTTGTGTACTGGTATGTAATATGTTGTCTGCCTGTAAACAAGGGATGAACTATAGAAAACAACACTGGGAGACTCAGTACTGGTGGTTAAATTATTCTTTTTCTTTCCCCCACCCCCAGTTCTTTGAATGGGAGACTGTTGAGGTAACACTGTCCTTGGTAAACATCCAGATTTCAGTGACATTCAAGTGCACGGAGAAAACTCATAAATGCACAGTAATATCTGCCACAGCATAACAAAAAGAAAGAGCTCCCTTTATTCTTCCCACAGCCTGTGCACAGGCACCCACAGATTCTCTGTGCTCTACCATGAATGGGCTTCCTCTTGTGCAATGTGTTTGTTCCCAAGGAGGGAAACTTCACCACTGATCAGCTGCACACGTTAAATAAGGCAAAGTGTACTCTGCAGGCTGCAAAATACATATGATCCTTTTTTTTGCCTTTTTATATATAATGCATCCTATGTAGCAGCAGTGAGGTGTGCAAGGGATGTTCAAGGATGTCTTGTGCTGTCACTTTCCATGTAACATTTTAAACAAACAAAAAGATACTGCTGCTTGAACAAGGTCAGATAGGTCTTCGGATGGTCTATTTCCTCAGCTTGCCCCTGGCTCCATATTGCTTTGCAAATCAGATGCCAGATATATTTTGATTAGTTTGTACTTTAATGGATCATGTACAAAAGAGTCCACCCTTCACATCATAGCCATTAATTTTTTCTGGAGTCTGATGGAAAAAACAGGTAGAGAGGGTTGTGTGTGTGCGCGCACCAGCATATGCATGTGTGCTGATTGAAAAGTGATGGATTATTTTCATGTGGTAAGAAACACAATGTTTTCTTTAGCACAGCAGGATATTCTGTTTGCAAGGTCTAACAGTGAAATATTATGCATATCTGCAGCTGGCCCACTGCCAAAAACCAAACAGCAGAAATCAGAAGAGATTTTGAATCTGAATCTTAAAAAAACAGTACAGCTCTACAAAGCAACTAATGAGCCATTGAAAACAGAAAAGCATTTGTACTAATGCATGATTGCTGTCATATATGTCAACATTTAACAAAATAGTAAATAATTATTCATTTAAATGTTACCTTTAACTTCAATTTAAAATATAAATATATTGCCAATGTCTCCTACCTCTGTGCTGATACAGGTTTATTTATCATGACCTACAGTAAATGAAATGAAATATTCCCCAAACTCAAAGAAGGAATCACTAAGAAGCAGATACAATTAGAAAAACCCAAATAGCATAACCTCAAAGCAGGAGTGTATGAGACCTGTAGCCACAAACCAAGAATTTACTAGCCCAAAAAGCCAAACACCAAAATGCTTTAATGTGCTTCATTCAGCTCTTATGAAAGAGGATTCAGCCAAAGGGAGCTAGGCTGGGGTCAGTCAGCCAATGCTGGAGTGACCTGAAGATGTGTTATTCACTTCACTGGCAGGCAACTCAAATATTCCCCTTCAGAAATCAGACTTTGAGGAATTGTTTTAGTCCTAAGGTTCAATTAAATAGAATGGAAGAAATAAAAGAGTACAGTCAACACTCTGACCCCTACATATATAATTCCTACAAAAAGGCAAAAAGAAATTCATAAGGACAGTAAACTGTGATCCCACAGCACATACAGGTACATTCTGCAAAAAAACTTAATTCCAGGCAACTTTCTTCCTGCATGGGATCAACAGCTCCACTGTGCTCTTTTAGGAAAGTCTTGCTCAGTTGTGACACAGAAGACTACTACCAGATACTTCTCCTTAAATTGTTGCAGGATGGAGGACTGATTATGATCATTTTGGTGGTCACTCTAAAGAAAAACAGCTCCTCCTTTAGTAAGCTTTCTTGCATTTGTGTGCACTCCTTCCTTGGTTAATTTATTGCACTTGACTAATCATTAGACAGCATTGAATTGTGTGTGTAAATTAACATATATGTCTGCATCTGTATGTGAACATGTGATTATGCTGTTTACCCATTAGCATGGCCTTCTGGTAAATCTCATTCAAGCCGCAAGCTAGCATGGCGCATCTTTATTTCCACTGCATCCCTTTTATCACTACATCTTCACAGTGGGTTTCAGAAAATGCTTACAGTACTAGACAGTTTATTAAAAACAGGCTAGCGGTTTTATCAACATAGTTAATATTCTAAGAGCAAAAGATTTAGTGTCAGGACACAATCAATGTTTGGACTATTAATATGGAGACCAAGGCATTTTGAAAAAGGAAAACCTGGGAACGCAAGATATATATTTAATTAACTTTCCAAGTAAACCTATTTTTATCATTTATTTTTTTTTATAAAAGCAAGAACAAAGCTTTCTAGAAATTTGAAAACCATACTGGTAAACACTAATATTTTTGAATACTTCTAAATACAGAGCTTATAATTTTCTCTGTTGCATTTCTTTTCATGCTATCTCAGGACTCTTATCTTGAAAACATTAGAAACTGATTGAAATAACAACCATTCCTGCCCCCAAAAAAGGGGCCACCAAATGCTGAGTTGCCATCTCCACCAGGATACATTACTATTAGGAATTCTCTGCTAAGTTTCCATTAAGGATTTTCATTGTGATATTTTCATACACAGAAGTTGACTGGCACATCTTTTCAAAACCTTTCTCTTTCTTTCCAAACATAACTAGCATATAAAAAGAACCATAATATGTATTATGGGAAAGCAGCACAGTGATATAAAAGACTTCCATACTAAGAGCAGACGGAAAATGGTAGTTATTATTAATTTAGAAAAACAAAAGAGCTACCCAGCATTTCAGTAATGTGGCAAGTTGTGTGCTATTGAGGGAAAGAGGATTTTATAATTGGATTTTAGAGTAATTTAGGAGACGAGATAAGCTGTAATGGTTGCATATTAGAGGTTAAAACTACAGCAGAAACTCATAATGTAAGGGTTCATTGCACTGAGGAAAACAGAACAAAGGAAAGCAATGCAGGAGCAGCCTGGTGTAGGTGGCAACAAGGTGAGCATAGGCTATGGGAAACTCAGGGGCTTTTATATTAACACTCACTTCAAGAGATATCAAGCAGCATTCCTTCCCTTCAAGAGTGACTTAAAAGATTTTAATTATATAATAGATATATTATATACACATGTATATGTATAAGGGTAGGGATGTTACTTCCTAAACTGCACAGCCAGGAATATCATGGTTCTAGGAGACGAATGACCATAAGCATTTTCAGCTTTCTGGCAAAAAAAAAAAAAAAAAAAAAAAAATAATAATGCCATAAGCATGGATACAACATGAAACTTTTGTACAAAGAATCAATGGAATCTCAGGCACAGTAGCCCCAGAGAGTGAGATGCCTTTCCCTAACTCTCCCCTGAGCAAACAGCGACTCAGCAGAGTACTCTCTCTGGGGGTCTCATGCTCCAAGCAGACCCTGCAGCTCCCACCAGCTCTGCTGCTGTTTCCTCCACCTTCTCTGAAGGTTGAACCTGTTCCCCCTCACTCCAAGTCAAAGTCAAAGCTATCAAGTCAAAACTTGAACTGACCCTATCTCCAGAGCCTCTGTAGCTCTGGCTTTGGCTGGAGCACACAAGTAATGCCAGCAGTGCTTTGCCAGCAGTAAGGAAGGAGACAAGGATCAGAGGCCAGAAACAAAGGCTGGGCCAAAGTCACACTGAGACAAGAGTCAAGGATCTGTGGCATGGCCACAGTGTCTACTAATTCATTGTCAGGCACATTCTGTGACATTGCTACAATGCCAGCACAAGGAGAGGCCCACCGGTTGCGGCATGCAGACTAAAACCCGGTCTTCCCAGACCTCTTTAGGAACATTAAGAAGCCATTTATGTTCTCTGAACCCTGTGCAAAAAAATAAAATCTCATACTAATAATTCTTTCTTGGTCTCCTGTCTGCCTCCAAGCCATCTATGAGAAGAAAGTCTGGCTGACACAGTGCCTAGCAAGACAGACTCTTGATCTAAGCCGGCATGCCTGGGTGCAAGGCAAGTGAAGGGCAGTCATTTTTTTAAATATAAGCAGCTACATCCCTGCAATCTGCAGCATGTCAGCTCAGCAGCCAAGTCCCATTATTTTGCTGGGGAGGCGGGAGAAAGGGAGAAATATTCTCCAGCATTTTTCCAGGCAAGGAAAGGCAGCAGAATACACACTTTCAGTCTCCATCCCCAGATTCAGCTGCAGAATGGAGCAGTGTGACCAGGCTCTCAGCAGTGACAAGTGATCATAGGCTTCAAGATCAGTTGCTTTCTATCAAATGAAGACCAAGCCTTGGATTTTTCAAAACCAGGTGTCTAATTTTTTTGTGGGGCTTTGCCAACATTGAGATATTTTATGTTTGCCAGCTGCCAGTCTCTGTTTGGAAAGCATAGCTTCCTCACTTAGCGATGCAACTCCATAGGCATAGCAAATTATGTACACGCTTGGCAAGCAGCTTTGAAAAAGAAAAAAAGAAATGTATTCTTTGCCAAGAAATGTGAATACTTCCCAAAATACAGTAGTTTATCAGAAGACAACGGTTTCCCCTCCTGTTTAGCTGGGAATGTTTACCTGAGCAATCTAAAATCTCAACCTGCAGCAAAAAGGAAAAAAAAGAATAAACTCTCCCCCACAAACACATGCATTATTCTGCACAGTGAATTCCCTTGCCATGGCTTCTCCTAGCAAACAGAGCACCATCTCTCTCCAAGAGGGTAAATAACCCAAGCCTTCAGGAAGCAAAATCTGCTTGAAGAATGCATGCTCTCTGGCTGTCCTTACAATGAAGGATACTTCAAAGTTGGTCGCCTATTTGGTTGCCAGTGCTCGGCTACCCCCTGCTGGGCTGCGACGCCTCAGACCTTCCCGTACAGCAGCAGCAACGCACCAACTTCATCACTGGGATAAGCTTCCTAAATTAAACCAGGCTCCAAGTCTTTACTCCTGTTCAGGACTGAAAAATGACAGAGCCTGGTCAGCTGAGAATAAAGGGATGGCTGATGATTGCAGTACAAGTCTTTATCTTTTATATCGTGTGAGATTTCCCATAGATATTTCCCACATTCTAGATCAGTACAATTTGAAGAAATAGCGATACATTGAGATAACAACAGCTATGATCAAACAAGACCCCAATACACATCCAGAAAACCAAATGTTTTCCTAGTAAGTACAAAACTCTGAGGCAGCAAAATTTGCTTCTAATGCCACATAAATTGGATGATAACATCTTAAACACTTTGCTCAGAGTTTGCTTTAAAAGCATTCCTCAAATACAATTCAGAATAGAAATTCCTGGTATGAAACCCTTATTTATGTATTCTGTGGATAAATTAAAACAGGAAAATGTGCTGCAAGATGTGTTCAAACAACTAATAGTTCCTGTAAACCAAAAATATATAAAAAACCCGTAAGTGAAAAGAAAAAGATTAGTTGTTTTAAGCTATAACACAGCTGTACGCGACAAAAGCCAGAAACATGTAAAATTAAATTGGATTTTGGGGCGGGGGGAGTGTGCAATGGGGTTAAGTTTACTACTAATTCAAATCCTTTCTTCCAAGCTGCAAAATGTTGTTACCATTCTTTTTTAAATTCTGTTTATTTTTGCAGACAAAGCAGAAAAAAAAATTATATTTGAACTCTATGAACAGGAGCTGCATATGCCAGCATAGGGCTCTTGCTTAGCCACTTACTGCTCCTATGGAACACAAGGGTAAAGAGAAGTCAAATATGCCTTCCAACATTCGTTAATGTTACATAAATGGTAAAATTCCATTTAACAATAGATTAATAAAAGGCTGAATTCTCTAATCTCTTTGATTTTTAAATGCTGGTAAAGACACTGTCATCCCTTGTTCTTTTATCTAAATACAGTCTGTGTAGCAAACAAACATTTCCCTTGTGTTAGCGCAGGAAAGGGGAAGAAGTTTTCATTTAATAGAGTTGTAAAAGGATTGTATTACTGGAGTAGAGTCACATCTCTCAACTTTTGTCCTTTAGGCTGGCTGTCCTCTGAGAAGTGCCAGCGGCAGACTTTGGGAAGGGAGGAGGAGGATAGGATACGGCACTGTCTGTTAGTCAGCAGGGGCCGTCAGCTAAAGGGGACGGGTTATAATCCGTGGCTCTCAAAATCCAGACAACTAATCTATTTTTTTTCCTCCTATATTTAGAGTCTGGTCTGCTCTCAGGATGCATAACCTTTTCAAAGTTTCACTTCTGAAAGGACTGAAGTGCAAAAAATTGCATTTCAAAGCTACAGGCCAACAAGGAACACAGGGATCCAATCCTTCAACTGCCACTACTGACAGAAGGCCTCTGCTTTACTCAAACTGTTTTTGCCTCTGCTGTGGATCTGCTCACAATTTATTTGAAAGCAAGAGGCATTCACTTCAAAATAGTCCTAGAATCTATCGCCAATCTGACAAGGTTTCCACACAGCTCCAACCCAAGGTTTTTATTTGTTGTTCAGCACTGGGCATACACTGCTTGAAAACAAGCAGAGACTGGAAATTATTCAGCAATAATGGTGTCTAGTATGAAAGTGGATGGAAGAAGAATACGTCTTTTTCCCCCATGCTGAGGACCAAGGAAAGAAGGGATGGACACCCTGACTTGCCTGGCTAGTAAGTGAGCAGACCTGGAGAAAACATCCTGTGTTCCCAGGGATGCCACCACACTTCACGAGACTTCTGCTGAGAGTTACTGGATCTCACCCCAGCAGAAAGAAGTAGATTGGGATGCACATCCAGAACTCAAAACTAACAAACACAGTTCTAATAGTTTATTTTATATTGTCCTTAAGACTGCATTGAGCCTTTGGCTTCACTCTAAACCTTGGCCATCTTGATGAGAGCTCATCTTCAGCTTGGCATTCCTCTTCCAGCTCTCCCCAAAGCCACCTTTTCTAATCCAGCCTTCTTCCCTGATGGCTCTTCCCATGTCATGAGTTTCAATGCCGCAGTCCTGGGTTTCCAAGACTCCACATGGCTAGCTGTCATTTTCTTATGGGCTCAAATCACACAGATCTTTCCCATAGATATAACAATCTGTAACTAACGTCATCTCTAACCTTAGTTACCGCTCTGCTAGTCTGCTAGAAGAATCTCTCTACAGCTTCTGCCCTAGCTCTCTCACAGACATCTTTTTCTGGAAGGTGCTAAAATCTCCTCTGATCTGTCAGGCATTGCACAGTGACCCCACTGACATCCACAGCCACCTAGATTCACTGGTAAAATCTCATCAATGCTTTGGAAGACATGTCTGTGTTAAAACCTGTGAAATACATTTTCTCACTGCCTTCCCTGTGAAAAGTGAAGAACCTAAAGGCCAGGTATTTTGGGAGAAACAGAACTCCAGGTATTACTCCTGTACACAGGAGTAATCTTCAGCTACGGATATGAGCAGAGAAAGAATATGAAAGATGTGTGGAATAAACTGTCTATGAGGAGAGAGAGAGAGAGAGCTAACACCAAAACTTGCTACTTTGGATAAGGCAGTATTCTTAAGTATTTTAGGTTTGAAATGTTTCAGTTCAAACACTGGGAAAGATTCACGCTGGAGTATCAGAATTAGCAACGACAGCAGAACAGATCTCTAAACACAAAGAATATGCTTCAAGGGAAACCACTGCTGTTCCTCTACTCCATCTAATGCATCCCACTGTGAATCGCGATAGGTACTGCCACAGCTCCCAGTAAAATAAATGACTTGCGGTGACATGATTCATTTCTGGTTCTAACATCTGGCTGGAATTTTACGCACACAAAGCCTGTGATTTGTACAAACAATTACTTTAGAGAAACAAAAATCTTTGCAATTCACCATGTCATAACCAAACCATCTGTCCAGCAGGCCACTACAGGATCATGCAGTTGGAACAGAAGACAGAAGGTGGCCCATTTTGTCCAGTATGTTTGGTTCAAGATATCTGCTTTGGTCTTGTATCATCGATAACAGGAGCCCACTCATAAAACATTGTAAGTTGATTAGAGATCAAAGTTTTTCTGCTGCCAACTAATTTATATCCGTACTTTGACAATCATATTTGTAAGCAAAACAGTGTAGCCACTGAAGCTCTGTCTACCCTACAAGAGAAAATTAAGACAGCTGAATACAAGAATTGGTGTAAACCAATTGGTGTAACCCTGCAGACACAAGTGTTATTAATAACATTCCTTCATTTCTCAAAAAAATGGAAGCACTAGATATATGAAACTGCTATGTTTCATTTAGCTACAGAGAAGACAAATCCCAGAGTATGTACACTGAAGTCAAATCAAAAGTGTTGAGATCCTATCACAAGTTCAGTTCCTTATATGAACGCGAGTAAGTTGTTGCACATACAGCACTCTTGCCAGGGCAAATTAATGCTGAAAGCTGAGACTTGAGATACACCTTCCTTAGCCAAGTTGTGACTACCCTTGCCTAGAGCATAGAGTACATGGCATTTACAAGGGTCTGCCCTGCAGAGTGAGCCGGGTTGTGTCACGTTCCTAGAGAAAACAAAAAGATGAATCAGCAGCAACACAAACATATCCCTTGCTGAGAAGGAGGCTTTTAGGTAACATGCACTATGTCATTCTGGTACCCCCTCACCCAGCAAAACATGGACTTAAACATACTCTGTAAGAGTTTGTCCTCAAACTGTTTTAGCATAAATCAAATAAACACAGAAAACAGAGTGACTTCAGTTGAAAGGTCACTTACATTGTATCTCCTGCTCTTAAAACACCATATTATTTCTCATAGATATTTATAAGCTGCTCTCCAAAATCCCCAGTATAGACTCAGCAATTTACCCGGGCCACATTACACCACATGGCTGTATCTGCACTCCATAGAGAATCTCACGTTGGCTACAAAAAGATTTAAGGAGGCTTAGGGGCTAGCATAACAGGAAGAGTAGGAAAGGCCAAATAGCAACCGTATCTTAGTTGGGCAAAATGAAAGAGTATTCAGTATTTAATAATTATGTTATGAAAGCTAGCAAAGCCCCTGGGGTTAGCTGTGTTCCACTGTACAAAGCTTTGCTCAGCAACAGCATTTCAGGTAATCCTTACACCCCAAGGAAGAGATGTTTATCCGAGGTGATACAAAAGATAGTTGATACAAAAAAGGTGACACAAAAAACTCTATCATCTCTTCACAGACTCTTTAACACTCACAGTGAAGCGTATGAACAATCTATATAATAAAAACCTACATCTGCTGTTCACTGACCAACCAACTCTGCTCCTGTGCAGGACACAGAGGTTGCTACACACCAGAGCAGAGCAGCAGCCTGCACTGCCTGGGTTTTAGCTTGGACAACATGTAAACTCAGGGCAACTTCCATAATGTGACCAAACTCAGTGATAAATGCAATGTACACATGGATTTTCTATTTAATTTCATACAGATTTGTTAATGTATAGAATTTTTAATAGGCCATGTAGTTTCAGCTTCCCCCTAAGAAAAAAAAAAAAACAAAAACAACAGATGATTAAGAGTATTATACCTCAAAGATTGTTTTTCAGAGATGTTGGTAATGCTGAGCCAGAAAGAGGTGCTTCATTTTCACAGCCATGGTGACACCACACTAACCAGACGAACAACTTACACCACCTGTAAAAACCAGGAATTCTTTTTCCCCTACCACCTACCAGCACACTGGCCCGCACATGAGCAAACTTGCCAAGAGCAAAGTGTTGTCCAATATAATTTTCATCTTCCTAAATGACTTAGTCTGACTTTTCATGCCAGTAACAATTTATTTCACAAAGGTCTACATGAGCAGCACCCCTCTCTAAGGCACTGCAGCTGATACTAAAAAAGGCTTCAACTCACCAAAGTACAGAGGCCTGGCTGTGGAGCACAAGCAACCATGCTGTGAGATGGTATTTCCAAAGGGCTGTCCTTCAGGAAGCAGAGATGTGTTGGCAATAACACTAGCAAGCAGAGCAGGAAGATTACTCACTAGATAGCGCTTTTCTTATAACTGCATGCACAGCCTGAAAAAAATCCTTTTTCTTCTCTTTTTCCTCCTTTTTTAAATTAAGATCCCTGCAACCCCTAATGAAAGCTTTTCTAATGGCAACATAACTGAAGAGTACCTTTAACTTGTTCTTTTTCCATGAAGCAGAAGCCTTTTCTTGTGAGAATTGGCATATTTTTACTCTTAGAATGATCTCTGCTTTTATATGCCTAATTAAATTTTAGCGGTCCCTTGCTTAAATAAAGATTTATTAGCTGTTAAAATTGTAGCATAATTCTTCTGCTACCTACATGCTATCCTTTAACATATTTACAAGCAGACTGGCTTATCCACTATAAAAATGTGCATGATTTAATGTTGTTGTGTTATTGGTGTCAATTACTAAACTTCAGCTTCACAACAGAGCTTTTTGAAGATGCTACTACTTAACTATGGAACTGTTGAGATACTCCAAGAAAGAGAAACTGTGAGTTTTACAGATCAAGTACTCAAACTAGTTCAACTAACAGAGGCAAGCAGCAGGTTTCAGCCCCATGTTTAGGCTCTTCCACAGCCATGATGTGGGCTAACACATCATCAGAGAAGGAATCTAGGGAAATATTTTAAGGAGCTGAAATTTGCATTGTTAGAAGCACCTACTTATACACTATTTATTTCTCTTTGTGTATGAGAAAGACAAAGTATGTCTAATATCTTTGCACACAAAATTATATGTACTGACAGAAAGACAACAGTAACACAGTAAAGTACCATGTTTGCCAAACTACTGGAAATAACTTCTTTATAGTTTTGGGGGTTAGGCTTTGCTTTCTTTTAAAAGCTCTGTTATTTATTAGAATATGGATGAGAAGATTAGTGTTTTGTTGGTCTTTCATTAGTTTTACTTTACTACAGTCCTGTTTGCTAACATATTTACATCATAGGGAATATCCTTTTTACCAAGCTGTACACCCTTGCCTCTCTGTCCTGTACACTGACATCTTTGCACCTTGTAAACACCATTACTACAGGCAATTGTGTTCCACGTGTTTGTCAGATTGCATCAGGAACACTGAATTTCATCTTCTTGCTATAGTTTTAATACTGCTCAGATAAAACTAAAGCTTTTAGCAATTTCAAATCCACTCTGAGTGCAAGAGATGACTCATTTAATTTCACCCTTCTAAGTCAGAATCTCTTTAACAAGTCACAAAAAGCAGGCCACTCAAGAAATGTGCAATATATTAGTGTCATACAGTTGGCCTCACAAATAAATCAGCATACAAAATCCCTTCTTACTAAAATTTGTCACAGAAAACATCAGAAGCTCTAAAGTGAAACTAATAGGAAACTGTCTTTTTGTGTAATTTGCATGCATGTGTGCACAGACACACGCACACACCAATACACACCAGCTTTGGCTTTGTACTTTTCTATGTATTTGCTAGGTATTCAGGGAGCAAATTGCTACAACTAAGATGCCACCAAAGATAATCATAAATCTGGAAGAGACACAAGAAAATAATAAGCCCAGAAAACTCCAGGTTTATATTAACTATTCTTTTAATATTAAAATAATCTGGTTTTTTTGCCTTGCACTCTTAATTATGGCCACTGGCTGCTGGGTTTCATGCATACATTTCAAGGTCTATATAAAATATTAAATGCATATACAGTATACTACTTGCATATACACAAAACATCTGAAGTCCTCTGTGGTCAGCAGTGGAAGGGCAGCCATGGCAGTGGCTGTGATCATGCCTGGGGTGGTGGGACACACCCCCTGCATCCAGTGCTGCTCTGCAAGCTGCCTTTGGACAATACAGAGACCCATCCTGCACGCTCCGATGCAGGAAGTCCTGCCTAATTTCAAGGGCAGCTCACACCCACACTCAAGAACAGGATTTACCTTTGGGAGCCAAGCTGGCCACATTCAGAGGAATGCTGACGTCATTTCTGGACTCTGGCACTAAGTCCAAGAGGTGGACTCCAGGGCAGGGAAATCTAATGAACACCATTACAGACAATCCTGAATGAGCTGCTGTTTGGCTAGTTTGGGGAATGCAAAATTCCCAGTTGGGGCGGTGTGGCAGAGATCTGAAGATATTTAGGTACTTGAAGTGCTGAGACTTATAGAAAGCCTTACTCAGAAAACATCAAAGAGAAACAAACAACAGAGAAACTCTTGGAAATCAGTCAAGCAAGAAGGGCTAAGTCATCTCTGTTTTAGTTTTCCTTCTCTCTTTCTGGGGTACAGGTATCTGTTGAAGATGTGTACAAATGGAGCATACAGACAGGTCAGCTTCTTACATCATCATCTACAGAACCTCAATGACATGTTTATCCAAAAAAGAGTCATCTGAAATAACTGTTTCTGTCCAGAATTATCTTTTTGTATGATCATAGCTGTCACACAGGAAAATAGACATTTCTGAGCATGGGCAAAAATGTCATGGTATCTCCCTAAAAACAGCTTCATCTTTTAGTATCACTGTATATAATTTAATCATTTAAGAGTTGATTTGTCAGATGCCAAGAACACAGGAACAATGACAGTATCGAGGCAAACCAGCAAATTTTTTGTATAATTTGTCCCTGCAAAACACCACTCTAATGGAAGGCCTCTGCTGCTCAATCACCAAGTTGGAATTTTCACAGCAGCCATCCAGTTTCTAAGAAATCCCATAGGTATTGTCACTTAAGTCCTTTTAATTGTTTTGAAAACCCTTGTTTTTTCTTTTCAGTAGTGGGAACAGTCATGATTTCTAATGGCACCTCCCAGATTTTCCTGTGTTCATGCCTTTAGCATCCCACTACTGGATTGCAGCACAGGTTGTCACATGTTCATGTCAGCTGTAGGCATCCTGTCATCTTGGACTGCACATATTCCTCTTCAGCTTGCTAAACATACTGATGCTGCTTCCATGGAAGCAATAAAGGATCACAGACTGGAGAAAGCTAAGAGTCTTCCCAAGTGAAAAGAAAAAAAACAAAGCACACCACCACCCACCCAACACCCTACATACCAAAAAACCCAAACCCAAAAACTCTCAACCTTGAAAACATGAATCAAGTATAAACTGAAGGAGCCACATCTGCAGCTGGCCTGGCTGAGTGTCTTTGAGAAATGCGAAGTTCTCTCTCACCTTAGCAGATAGGAGGAGGACAGGTTATACATGAGCCTCACACACGATTAGAGGAATGACACAGGGAATGACTGACAATGTGTATAAGGAAGAAAAGAAAGAATAGAAAGCAACGGAGGGGACAAGAGGACACAAATCACAGTGCTCTTTAACTGTTACAGTCAATTCTGTTCCAAATTCATGGAACCTCGGTACTAAGCACACAAGCGTAACAGAGAAAGGTATAGGTACATATAGGGATATAGGCACAGACCACATTTCAGCTCAGTGAGAAAACAAGATTTTTCTCCCAGCATTCTCCCAACAGTCATGGTAGGGAATGACAGGACAACTGAATAGCCTCACCAATTACAACCATAACTAAAAATGGACTTTTACTGCTGCTGAATTCAATCAGATCACAATTAAAAGTGGTAAGGAAGACAGACTGCAAGATACATCCCTTTTCCCTCCACCCATGAAATCCCACTGCATGTGCCCCCTCTGCCTGTTTTAGGAATGTAACAGGAGAAATGATTATGTTATTCATAGATTCTGCCTAGAGGAATGAAATCCACAAACTTCGACATCACCCCATCTAAAACACTCCTTTATTTGTGGCACAGTGTCTTGTGCAATGCGTCACCAAATGAGTCTGAAAACCAATCCTCCAAATACAGCAAAAGTCTCATACAGCATCCTGAAGACTCTCCCATTAGCTTATAAAATGACATTAAATGACTTTTTGAAGAAGTGAAGAATAAGAAGGAGCTGCTGCTGAGACATTAAGTCTATCAAAACACAAATAATTAATGGTTGAAAATACTTTTTGTTTAATAATTACTGTTCTTCATCAGTATGAACCAAGGACACAGACTATCTGAGACAATAACATCTGCACCCCATATTTCATTATCACCAAACTTCACATTTCACACAAAAGCATAGCTAGCAAAGCCTTACAGCTTTAATTAGTTTCTGCTATAGCTGTGAAGGTCAGCCAATTATTGTGTGTGAAATTTCAATATGAAGCGGCTGAATTGAAGACAGCATCGCAACATTGTGAAACTCTGCAATGTTGTAAATCCAGCATGATAGAACCTTCTTTTGAAAAAAAAAAAAAAAAATCAACAAAATAACATAAATTAATCATCAGGTATGCACAGCTTCAAGGCTTATTGGCTAATTTAACATGTGTTAGAGAGGGGAAAAAAAGGAGGTAATTTCTGATAGCATCTTACGCTTCACGGGGTTTTTTCTTATCAGTGTCACCAACCATGACAAAATACTTAGTTGTGTCCTCATTTCTACAAGAAAACAGTTTTTTGCAGGATTTGGAGTCCTTCTACCCAAAGAAAACAACAGCATGGAGCAAATGAACTTCAGCCAGCTAGAATAAAGGGCACGGGATGTACTGCAACTTTCAACAAAATGCTTCAGTTGAGCTCCAAGCTCATGGTTGGCTTTTGAAAACCTTGACCTTATGTGTATGTGGAAGCTTGTGTGTGAAAACATACATATAAGAATTTGGATTCTAATGATATACAAATAATATGTCAGCTGGCACTGAGGAAGTAGCAAAGGACACAAAATGATGCACTTGCCTCCTACCTGAGACACAGACTCTTTGCACGAATTATTCTTGTTAAAAGAAATAATTTATGCAGTGTGCTGTGCACTGGGATTATAGACGTGTCAAAGGTCTAACCTGAACCTTGAATGCACTCAGGACTAGCTTCATTCCTAAGTCTGGCCAGTGGTTCTTTGTTAAACAGGTATTTTTTTTGCCTGTTTCTGCTTTTTTTTTCAAGAGATTAAAATATTTTAAGTATATTTTATCACTTTACATAACAAACAGCAAGATCTTCAAAGATGCACTTCAAACTCATCCTTTTATTTGGATTCCACAAGATGACACACTTAAGTCAAATAATAATGACACGATGGTTCTAATACCTCAAGCTCCAGTGAGCTAACAAGCTCTGGCTCCTGATTATAAATTTACAGGTGAGATTCAATGGGAGAAACAAGGGAGGGAGGGAAGCTTGGGGAATGGATTGATTTTGTGTATTGTTCCTATGTTCAAGCCCTATTTTTCCAAATGAAAAGATCCTGACAGAAAATATATGCAAACTCATTTTTAATCTAGTCTGGGACAGTCCATGAGGGTCTAGTAAGCACCATGGCTTCATTCATGTGGAAATACCTGCATGTTCACATGTATGTATGCACATCACAACCAATTCCCCCTTCCTGTGCTCCATTTTCTCCTGTCACTGGGAGGACCGGGTAAGTGGTTCTGCAGAGCCTCTGCAGATAGTGCAGAACCAGCAAGGCTGTTTCACTGTTCACATTCTCTCCTGGCTTCCTTCTTTGCTGGCACAAAACATATTTGCAGCTATAATATGACTCATAACAGTTATTGCCAAAGCTTCCCCCCCCCTTCTTTAAAAAATAGTAAGTAATTTTAAAAGAGCATAGCTAGCATTAGATGCTCAAGAACATTTGCAGGCTCCTACATCAGTGCATGTATTTCTGGTGTTACTGAAATCCCCAGCTTCTGGTTACTTCAGCTAGAGATTGAGTTTGGGTCTTCTGCCAATTCAGCAAGCCCCAATTCATGCCTGTAGAGAAGCTGGAACAAATACCCATACACATCATAGATTATTTAGAATTAAAAGCACCACTATGATAAAAATATTTTTTCCTCCCTTTAACTAATCCCCTTAACTAAATACAACTGAAAGAGAAGTTGTGAAATAGCTGGCAATTTGTTTTCTGCTGCACCTTTTCCAACACCTCCAAATACATCCATGTGTGCAAGAAAAACAAAAATAAGTCTTCTGTCTAGTTTTGTTGGCAGAACAAGACTAAAGTGTTCTTACTAACAAAGACTCAGCTGGCTAGAACAGATACCAGGAGTAAATTAGAAACTAAATTTAATGTAATGGTGATCCAGGTCAACCCTATTGGAAAAAGGAAAGAAAAATAAATGAGCAAAGTCCTATATTTAAGAAACAGGTCTTTAGTGCAATACCCTGAAATACTCTGCTCCCATCCCAGGATCTCAGCAGTAGTTCAAGAATGTGACTGGGAGCCTGCATTCAACTTCAGCCACTACCTAGACCTCTGTGCAATCTGGCTCAGCATCTTTGTTAAGCTGACTACTCTCCAGGCCGCTACACAGGTACATCAGTATCTCTATGTCTGTAATGCTAAACAAAAGCCTAAAATTATCTATGACTAGGTAGCTACATGTACCTTGGTTTCCCTTCCTATCTAATTACAAGCATATTAACTTCTTTCTGCGCAGATAACTTGCAACATACACCAGGAAGGTGTTTCTTTTACTATTCACAGGTACAGCAGCTAGCACAATAAAACCTAAGTCTGAATTTCTAGGCATTGCTTTTGTACTTATAAAATACAATAGAAGATTATTGTGCTAGAAGTAAAATTATTTGTAAGTCCCAGACATGTACTACCCACAGTAATACAAAATATTCACTGAAAGCTAAAATGGCAAAAAATGGAGAGGGGAGATGAATTTAACAATGGCACCAAAAGTGCTAATGAAAATGTGTATTAGCTAGCACCATATTATGCTTAAGATATATCCTTTCTTTTAAAAGGAATTGTCAAAAGCAAATAATTGAACTGTATTGGTACTGATGAGTGGCCCCAAGCAGAACAAAACAGGACCACCTGAGTGAGAATCAACTCCAGAACAGAAGCGAAAGAAAACTGGCCAGACCATGCACACCATAACACATGCACACACAGCAAAATCAAATTATTATTAGTGAAACAGACTGAAACCTGTCTTCAGCAGTCCACCCGAGGGAGCTGTGAAACTCGTAGCCTGGTTGAGGGTGTCTTTTACAAAAGGTCAGACAAAACTGGAGGAGAAACCTCAGGGATCCCTTAAAGTGGTTCTCTAAGACAGGGATGCCTAATGGAGGTGGAGAGTTGTGCAGGTTTCATTGTGTTTATTAAATACACACTAAAATATTAAACACTGTAACAGTGGCTAAACTAAATCAAACACACTCTTTAAGTGCGATACAAATCATTGTTAGACAATGTAAACAAACACTCAACACACACAAAGCCACACAAAGCCTTTATTGAAATCCCAGCAATCAGATCCATCCCCAGGGAGATGCCACCGGCTCCAGGAGCCCACAGCCCCAGCCGTGGAACCCCTCTTGGTTAAGGACACTGGAGACGGATGGCTCTGTGTCAGCCCACAGAGGGAAGCTGCTCCTGATAAGTCTCCTGTGCTCACTCTGCTCTGGCCCTGCTCCAGCAGCAGCACTTTCCTGCAACAGGGTCTCCACTCAGCCCAAACCACCAGGGACAAGATCTCTTCCAGGCAGGCTTGCCAGCAGCAGCTGCTCCCAACCAAAGAGTCTCTCTCCAGAGAAAACACTCTCTCAAAGCCAGCCATGCTGCAAGAACAGTGGCTCCTAACATAAATGGTCTCCTTTCAAGAAGAAATACAGGGAAAGTCCTCACAGCCAATCTCTTTCCAAAGGGAGCAGCTCACACATTAATCCAATGAATAATTCCAGGCTGGAAGATAAAATATTTAAAGCAAAAAAAAAGGCAAAATTCATTCAGACTTCACAGTTTTCAAGCCAGCCTTCAAAGCTCACAAGCTCACTACCATTTGCCAAGTAGGATCAACATGAACAGTGTGATTATAAGAAACATGAAAAATTACACCACCAAATCCACAGGGACTTCAGAATTTAGCAAGTATAGGAGCCAGTGAAGCTGCTGAAATGCCAAGCTCAGTAACTGCAAGCAGAAGCCTGCCATGGTGCCATGATCTAATGTATGATTCAACTGACAGTCATTATATTGCATAAGGAAAAGACGCAGGAATTGTCATATTGGATCAAACTCATCTAGTAGGGATATTCCAACAGTAGCCAATACAAAAATCTTTGGTAGTTAAGCAAAGGAAATTCTGCAGCAAGCAGCTGGACCCAGCCACCACACTTAGGAAGTTTCTCCCTAATACCACTATTCAGAGCATGGTTTATGTTCCAAAGCCTGAAGGTCTATTTGCCCTCAGGGTTGTTTTTATCTACACCAGATGGGAATGTGCAAGCCTTCATTCTACAGAGAGATGTCCAAACCTGACCTAGAAATGAAGCCTGTGAGTATTCATACCACTAATTTCCACCATGCTACTTACATACTGCCTACAAAGTACCTCTTTTAACCCATTGCAATCCACCCTCTTTCATTTTTCTGAAATAACTCTTGGTTTCCATTCTTGTGGAACAATAAACAGGAATCCTCAACTCATCTTCTCTATACCATTCAACAAAACAAGCACAGTTGCACTATTTCTGTAAAAGATATAGGTAATTCAAAGTTCCTCACGCTGCTGCAGGCTAAGGGCATGTACACAGGCAATTGCTGTTGGATCAGCTGATGTTCAATAACTTGTTATCACTCACACCACTGCACTTCTCACTTTCAGAAAAGCCCATTACAAAACTTGCAGCAAGGCTTCTTGCTGGTCAAAGATTTTCTGAAACCCAGATAACTTGTCAAGTGGATCTTTTCTAACCATATTAAATCTGCAGAAACTACTCCAACTGGAGCTAATATTGAGACCATCTGTATTTTTCATAACGCGGTCTTTAGTGTAAGCTCAACCAATTTCTCAAGTACCAAAACAATGCTTGCTATCACTAATTCCCATAATCTCTACTGAAGCCTACTTAAATTATAGATAAACCTGTACTACTTTTTGTCTTCTGGTATAATAGATTACTTCAGCAAAGCCTGAACTTTTCCCCCTGTGGTTCAGCCTCTCTATTTTAAGATCCTTCACAACTCAGGTACATGCATTTTCTGATGATTTTCTGCCTTTTGATTTATCAGATGGTTGTTACATTTCTTCTATTGACATGCCAATCAATGAATGGCTCATCTTTACTGACTGGAAAGCAGGTATTTGCTCAGGATATTTGAAGTGAAAGAAGAAACTGCAAAATCACTGAACTTCTCTGCAACGCCCTTAACCTTCATAATTGTCTGGCAGGCTTTCTCCTTCACTCATACTTTGAAAAATTGAATTTGTTGTTGTCTGTGCTCATCTGATCAGATTTCTCACCATTTCTTTCCTGCAGTATAGTTTGCTTCCTATAAGGCTAGTTCTGTTTTTTGAAGGATGGTTGTCTGCTGCAAATCAGTTCTTCAGCTTTAATTTTTGAGTAGGCACACAAGATTTCATAGAGCATGATTTCAAATAGCACAAGTTTGACTAAGCTTTCCAAACTGCTCCTCCTCGAGGTGTCAGTTAGAGCAACTTTACCAGATGTTGAAAGTATCACCATGCTTTACTGGCCTCTTCCACGCTTCACCTCCTGCTCAGCCCCCATAAGCCTACAGCTAGGCACAATCCTACACAGCCCTGTCCGAGCAAGAAAGGCATATGAGTATGGCCAGAGCTCCTCATGTTACATCATTCTCATTGAAGAAAAAAAAAAAAAAGGAAAGAAAAAAATAAAAGGAAATTCTGTTTCTGACCCTTGGTTTTGTGGAGATACAATCAGAAATATGATCCAAGAGTGCTGACTGAATGCTGTCTGCTCATGCCTTGAAATGTCTGTCAGATTGAGTTGTCACATGATTTTTACAGCAAGTCTTTCTCCTTTGATCTAGTAACAATAGACACTGGGAGGCATCAAGAGTGTTTTGAGTCCATTCAGGCTCTCAATCATAATGCAATATGGATTTTTGATTTTTAATTCTTCGTAACAACTTCTTCATCTATGGTATATTGTCAACACTGTCCATCTCATTGGGACCTTTTTGGATGGATGCACTGGAAATGTGGGAAGGCACTTTTCCTACCCTGCTACCATCTCTAGCCATGTCACTATATTTTAGCTGGGTCACATTCTAAAAGCCAGACTTCAGCCTAAAATCCCTGGGCAAATATGCTGCACACGCTTCAGCATTTTTCTGAACATCCCTGCTCTGTAAAGTGGTGTACCAACGTCTCACTGGCAGTTTTACAGAAGTCCACAAGGAAAGCTGTGTCTGAGAAGAGAATAGCCCTAATAGAATGACCTTTACTGGGACTTGACACCTGCTACCTTGTAAGCTTCTTACACACACAGCTTAATCCACCTGGAGGCTTTTTTCTTGATGGAAGGTGATAAAAAAGCTGTTAGACTGTAAGCTCTGTCTTAGATTCAAAGCATGTAGGCTCCTTGATATTCTGAAGCTTAGGGGACACAGAGGGGAAAAATATTTCTTAGTTCATGTACAATTCTCAAGTTGCTTATTAGGGATGAACCCTGGTCTAAGAATCACTTTATTGGTATGAAAGTAATGAAAAGGTTTCCTGATAGGAAGAAGGGGCCCACGCCTGCAGTAGTACAGACAAGATAATGTAATACTGATCATAAAGCTTTCCTTGGTAGACAAGTAGAACAAAGAAGCCTAACTCTAGAAATTTACAATCCACAGAGGATCAAGCAGATTGTATTCTGGATACCTTAAAGGTGAATGCTCTAAAACATGCATCAATCTATAGTGATAAAAATCTGGTCCTCTCTGATCATAAATAATTCCTTCTTTCTCTGAGACAACAAGGTCTAAATCAAAAAGCTGTACCAGTGTGATTTTTAGCATGATGGAAAAGGGGCAAAAAGCTGAATAAAAGACTGGGCCCACTGCAGTTATTACGTTGTTCCAGCTGTTGGAAGAAGTCAATACCCAAATACTGAACTAACCTCAGAATTAGAACAGAAAAGTAATTAGCTTTATTTGGCAGTTAGCTTATTTACAGTCTAAAGAAAAAAAAAAAAAAAAAAAACAGAACAAAAAGCCCACATGTCAAACAAAAAAAAACCCAAAGAACTGATCTTCTAAACAGCTGATGCCCCTGACCAGAAACAACCTATCACTAACCACTCAAATTGTAGTGGAAGCACAAGCAAGAACAGCATACCAAAAATGCATTGGTGGCTTGAAGCTGAACTAATGTTCTTCAGGTCACTACTTCTCACCCTCTTCTCTCACTGTGCCAAACACCATCTTCCCTCAGGGAAACAAATCCCTGGAGCTCATCTTCCCCCCTGCCTGAGTTACAGTGCATCAAAGCCACCAGCTCTGGACTTGCAGAACCTCGAAAAGGAAATTGTGCAAACCCTTCATTCCATATCAACAGAGGAAGCTCAAATGAGCTCTCTTCAGCTGAAAGCTTTTCTTAGCAGAAGCTCCCATTTCATGCTCTCCTGGGCATCATTTCTGTGATTTATTTTTTTTCTCTGAAGGCTAATGTTGACAATCTCCCATTACCACGAAGTCTTCAAACACTTGGTCCTCTGCAGCTGTCTCATGTGACTAACTTACTGTTTTAAAGGGCCCGATGCAAGAAGTTCATAGTGGAAAAATTCATGCAGAGATCACTCTGATTCAAGAAATACTGTGAAACAAACAGTTGCTTTTTATTTATTAATTTAAAGATGGTTGACACCTGTATTGATGGCTTTAGTCACTTAGACCTAAGGGCACTTGCAAGTACTTGTAAGATCGGGGCTTATGTTTGTAACACTTCGTTGTATCATATATGCCAGACTCTAAATGTAGCCAAATCTAACCTTTATCTGCTGGCTTTTATAATACTGGCCATTTACATGAAGTGAATGCAACATTGATCCTCCTGTTCAAGTTTCCTGAGATTATTCAGCATTAGTACTGCTGTGATCAGACACACCATAGCTGCTGTTCTTGTAGATTGATACAGTGTATTTCCCACTATACACAAATCAGCACTGTAGGAAAACCCAACTCAGTCAATTTGAGCAGCCCTTCTTGAGCTACATTGGCATATTATGTATTGGACAGATAAAGTTGTGATCCTATCTAATATATTCGTTGGCTGGTTTGACTGATGTGCGTAATGAATGGAGATACCTAATGCTATCCAGTCCTGCTGCTGAAAGATAATGGCATCATTATTTGAAGATAGACCAAACAGCAGAGTGGGGGAGGGAAGGGTTTAACCACTGCTTCTCACATCTGTAAATAACACAGACATTGCAGTGTGTGAAAGACGAAAATCAGGTAAAGGAGACTTCTGACAGCAAGCTAAGGAAAAGTGGGAAGTGAGAATAAGGAATAGCTCTAAATATGGATGTGATGCCACTTCTGCAAAAATCAAGGTGTCCCAGCCTCATTTGCAAGAAGTGCTCCACAAACTGCAAAGCACTTTTAGAGAAGGAAACTATCCAAGCCCTGGGCTGTTGTATTCCTTTCCCTATTTTTATAATTATTTGCGGTGATGGCAGAAGCTCCTACACCTCTGAGAGAGGGGCTACCATATTCCTATGGCTGTACACACCAAGTGGCATGTGAGAGCATTTGCAGCTTCCCTTGTGGATACTCTCTAGTGACAAGTGCTCCACAACTCCAGGCCTGCCAGGTTTTAAAAATATGAAGAAAAAGAAAGACAGGGGTTTTTAAAGTTTCTGCCAGTTGATCAGCTGCTCTAAAGCATTAAACAGGTAGTTAATGTTCCAGTGTTTAGGCTGACTTTCTATCACCAGGGCTGCACAAGAACGTTTAGGCTGACTTTCTATCACCAGGGCTGCACAAGAACATTTAAAAGCATGTCAGTGTTTACTGAAAACACCTTGGAGTCAGTCCAGGAAGGGAGCCAAGAAATTTTCTCCTGTGTTGTAACAAAGAAATGCAACAAGTAGCAGCTCATAAGGATGATTCTAAAGAAAGGGACAGGCATGACAAGGAATGGAAGCGCAGCACCACCAAACAGTTAATGTAAGGTACAATATATATTGTGTCATAAATGTAGAAGTCTGAGACATGGAAAACCGTGTCATAAGACAACCGAATAATGGTGTCATTCAGTGACATGTTTTGTTAAGTCTGGTATATATGCTCCCCTGATTCCTTAAAGTCTATGAGCAGCCTTGTATTTGTTGTTCCTGATGGGTTAAGACACCATTAAATTTCCTGATGGCACACCTTACTCTGGAAGCAGCACCATTTATAGCACTTGAACTATACGTATTGTACAGTTTTACCCAATTTATTATTTTCAAGATATACCTGGACAGCTTTGTTACTAATCTGCTGTAGCCACTGTCTGGGTCTAGTTCTGATGTTTTCAAGCACTACTTCAAAAATCTGTAGTGATTTTCTTCCTATACCAAAATACTCATAATCAGTGACAGCAAATGATGCTTCACCTGAGGAATGCATGCGCATGTATGGAAGAAACCACTATACTGAGGCTGCACAGACTTTCACACATTTGAATAGTAGTATGATCCAGAGACTAACCAGATTAACCAGATCCCACTGCAACTGGTACTGCAGATACCCACCTTTCCTGCTTAAGTTCTTCCTTAGCTTATTTAGTTAGTTTTTAAGGACCCTCCCCAAGGCCTTTTACATAGATATTCTTCTTGGTTTTAAATTCAGCTTAATTGACATTTTTTTGACAATTTAACTAGAATTACCTTTCCTTTGTGATTACATTTACATTTTGTGCCAATTTTGGTCCATTTAATAGTTTTAACTACAAGCCATACTGCTCACCTTCAGAAAAACACCTATTACATCAACTCCACTGGTTTTCTTATATAAATTATCTGAATGTAGAGGAACTTCAAGGAAAAACACTTGGGTTTGTCTCTCAGTCACACCATGATAAAGTTCTATGGATGACCCACTATAGTCACACACAATTTAATGGGATTTTGGCACCTTTAGATTTTTTCCTCCACTTATACAAGGACCTAACCTTTAGTAAGACAGTTACTAAAAGCCAAACTGTGCCCTAGGAGCCATCACCAGTTGCTGCCTGCAAGGATGGATTTTAAAATTTTGTTATGGATCTCTTCTCACTGAAAAATACTTGGAACTTACAGGTAGCTCTTTGCTTCCAATACATTTTTCAAATGCTGTATCTGATCCTATCTCTGTAAGCCGTTGCTTTCATTTACTTTCATGCAGACAGTGAGAACAAAACAACATTGCTACCTATGGCTGAAGGCACAGACACAACCACAGGACAATGTTTACATTTATGCCACAGGGTAGCATGACAAAGCATATCTGTTATATGGACTCTCCAGAGCCTCAGAATCTCCTTCCATAAGACCTGGAGCAGTCCACACTCTGGGCAGAGGGGGAACTGACCAGCGCACCTGGAGTCCTTTTCTGACATAATTATTCTATACTTCCATTAACCTGATGAAAAATTTTATTCGAACTTTGTTGAATCAGTGCATTCTTCTCAACCACCTTCACTCTACCAACAAAGA